>OMKY01232240.1:0-12599 GCA_900302395.1 Bregmaceros cantori | reverse complement strand
GTAGTGGTACCAAAAAAATACTACTAGCAGTATGTGTGGCAAACCATTATCAATGCAAGGGTTCATAGAGTAGCACGATTGCGATTGACGCCACCGGCGAACATGCTCAGCACAAGCCAACTACATTTCCCAGCGGCTGTTGCGACCCGGAAGTCTGGTCACGTGACCGCGGCAAGCACCAGCGATCTATAGGTAAGTTGGTGATTAAGAATGATTATGTTACTTATCTAGGCTACAGAAATGCACCAAAATTTGATCAATTTGTCCGTTTGTCATTTACAACAACTTCATCCAGATCCGTCCACAACTTTTTCAGTTATCTTGGGGACAAACCAACCAACGTGACAGCAAAACTAGAGAGAATAATTGAGGCCACAGAGATGAGATGTTTCTGCAGGCTCCTCAGCAACTTGTATAGCCAGAATTTAAAAAGCTATTGGACCATATGAAGATCTGCTAACCACAGTCAAAAGACAAAATCTAAAATGGTACGGACATGTCACGAGATCCCAAGGACTCTCAAAAACAATCCTTCAAGGCACAGTGCCGCGTGGAAGGATGAGAGGAAGAAAATGGACAAGTTGGAGGGTGAGTGACAACATTTGAGTGGCCCGAGGACTGAGAGAGATGGAGAGAACTGGTTGTGAAGTCTTTTGTGGTACCCCAACAGTTAGACAGACTACAGGATAGATGAAGATGAGAAGATAAACTCAATCTATTATTTGTGTGTAAACTCTTCTATTGGAAGTACAACGGGAGTCAGGTGAGAGAGAATGGGAGTTGAGGAGGCCTAGTTCGGGATGTGAGGGACCAGTCAGGAAATATGATGCAACACAGCAATAGATTGCATCAAAAAGGATAATATTTTCAGCCTGGGAAAAACTGTTAAAAATAACATGAGGTCTATTTAATGGGTGTGGATGTGTTTAAACGTGGCAGCGAAACAGCAGACAATATTTTATTTATGACTTTATTTATTTTCTGGATCAGTAGACTGACATTTCTCAGACAAACAGGGTGTCTGAGAAATGCACGTGTGCGAGGATATCTAAAATATCAGAGTGCAATAGAGATCAGGAAGCGTGACAAGGACTCCATCAACAGAGCAGAGGGATCGTACACTCTCTCTCGCATCTGGGATTCGATCCTACAACGGCCCCCCAACGGGGGTGGGCGGAGTCGGGCTGGCGGGAACATCGGCTGGAACACGCCCACAAGGAAGTGATATAGATATGGCGTCACCATGACAACAGGACGACAACTCCATGAAGAAGGCTGCAGCCGAAACTGCCGAGGTCTTTAAAAACCTTTATATGTCTTGAATAAGAAACAAGTATAATTTTATGCATTTATGTCAGACAGCATGAACTTAGTTAATCAAAAATATCTTGTAGGGTTTGACCAAAAATGTAATTTTTTGGTGCAGCTCCAATCAGAATCAAACGAACATCGTGAAAATTACAAACAGCCGGCTTACATGTTTTAGTTCACAGACATAGGTGGATGCTGCCTTGGTTGTAATAATAAGATTTGCATTTATAAAGCGCTTTTGTACCACATACTGGCGCTCAAAGCGCTTTACAGTGACCTCTAAATCACACACCAATGGCGGCTCGCCACGACCCATTGGTAGCAATTTGGGGTTCAGTGTCTTGCCCAAGGACACTTTCGCATGGAGACTGTCGGAAGCGGGATTCGAACCACCAACCTTTTGGTTTTCAACCCTCCAGTCATTGGAACGTCGGCTATACCAACCAAGCTACAGCCACCCTGAATTGTAGTGTGGTTGTAGTTTTAATCCACAGTAGCCCCGTTTACATGGTACCAAAAAGCCTAAATATAATCCGCTACGTAGCGGTTACTTGGTACCGGGTTGAGTCGAGCCACTGGAAAAGCACCACTAGAGAGGATTCCTAATTTTTCTCCCCCACACACCACCCGCAATAACTCCACTTTATCATTACCAACTCAGTTTCAGGGCAGACCCCAAAACCACTAGGCCACCGAGATGCCGAGTCAGCAGTGTGCTTCCGTGGAACTATTTTATTTCATTACGTGCATCAGTGGCCGCATCGCGCACACCGACACATAAACATCTGAGCACATCCTCCCGTACTGTCTCTTTAAAAGCGGGAAAAAGGCTGGAAAAGGCGCCGCTGTTGAGTGGCAGTCGCTGTAGATCACGCGGTCCGTTTGTGTCGTTCCTTCATTTACACGGAGCGGTGCTCCGAGCCGCAGCCTTGCCCGGCGTCTGGCAGAAATATGACCCGTGCTGGCGTCAGCCAAACACCTATTGAGCCTGCGATTTACAATGTCTACGACACCACAAAAAAAGTCTGAGATATTTATGTGTGCGACTGTGTTGTGAAGTAAATGCTGACAGTGATGTAGCGGGTTTGTTAAAAAACTATATTTCATTCAGCATCATCCTCTGTAAAAGTTAAAGAGCTTTAAAATATAAAACAAGAACCAACGCAAGATGGCAGTAAAGGACATTCAGGTGTGTGTTGTGTTTAATATTCCCCCCGGGGCATCCAGTGAATGCGACAATTATCTCAACAAGAACCACAGAGGGATTAAGAGCCAAGCATCACTGAATGCAGAGCCCCACTGTCTCTCGAGATCCACCTTACTGGACGCAAAGGCATCCTTGTCTCAATCCCCGCGTCCGCTGAGACTGTTGACACCCCGGGGTGTTTGCAACGAGCCGACGACTGTTTTGGAGGGGGCTAAGATTCACCAAATCTTTATTAGACCACAGCATGGGACCAGATAACATTAGATTAGACCACCGTGAGACCAGATAACATCACCAACATGAAACACCAACAGTGAGACCGGATAAAATCACCAACATGTCTTCTATGCATGAACGTTCCTATGTCAGTTTTTGAGCATGAATTTAGAGTTCCAAGCACGGTGCCTAAAATTGGCGTGACTACATCATCAGTGGTTTTCCAGAATGGGGTCTTTGGACGTTTCGACCAGAACCAGAGGCCCTCGCCACGTCTGTAGGTGTGTGTAACACAGCTTGGGGCGTGTCCGCCTCAAATCAGGAAGAGGTTAATCAACCTATCTCCAAGTCGAGGCTACACAGTATTTATGTTACTGTAACACAGCTGGGGGCGTGTCCACCTCAAATCAGGAAGATGTTAATCACAATCTCCACACAAAATCATCTATCTATTTATCTCGCTCCCTCTCTCACTCTCTATATATATGAGGAAGCGAGAACAATACACACACACACACACATATATATATATATGTGTGTGTGTGTGTGTGTGTGTGTGTACGCACACACATAAGGGTGCACATATCTTCTTTTGTTCATCTGTGCCCTAAAATATATATATATATATTCTTCTTCTTCTGCAGTGTCGTAAAGAGCCTCCAGGGGTGTGTATAGCGTTTCTCGTGCCTGGAGCTCAGCGGGTGAATCTCCCGTCCTCCAATTAGACAGCGATAGAAGCTACTTTCGAAAGGTTTGCTGCTAAGCTTGGATTTACTCCACACACGCCCGCGCACCATACGGCCCCGGCACGCTGGCAGGTGAACAGACACATATTCACAAATTATTAATTTAGTTTATTATTCATTTTGCCACTAGTGATTGGAGTAAATGTTAATCACTGTAATGATCGGGATTGTGAACGTCACTTGTAAATAGAATCGAGCCAACAATCGAGTCATGAATATTTGAATGAATGAATAAATATGTTTATTTCAGACACACCCACAAGGGGTCCATATCAAGCCACAATTTATCAAGAAATAAATTAAAAACAATTTTTAACTAGACGCACTCAGAGATTGCAAACCTGCGCTGTAGTGGTACAAAACATCGTACTGTTAGTGTTAGCAGTATGTGTGGCAACCCATTACATTTACCGTATTTTTCGGACTATAAGCCGCTACTTTTTTCCATCACTTTGAACTATGCGGCTTATGAGGCGGTGCGGCTATTCTGTTTTTTTTTCCACCGGCGCGAAGTCACAAGCCCAGCCTATGCAAGATGGCCGCGAAACGTCGCGCCCGCCTCCAGGTCAGAGCTACGGGGTTGGCGTGTCCTGGGAAACTTTGCACCGGAAGCGGAAGTTGGATGGCACGGCGCATGGAGTGTGTGACACGGAGAGTTTTATAACAGTTATTTTTATTTTTACAAATCCCTCATGGATCATCATGGAAAACAAACACGGATGTCATATTACGTCGCATTTAAGTTGCGCAGTGAAGCGCAAAGGAGTAAATCGACCCGCTTAGCATGGACATCGACGTCACCCGGGGTGAATATTATGCGAGCAGAGAGCCGGAGTGAATATTAGCGCAACAGAACAACACTGAACTCGCCGCATAACTGGTATGTTTTTATGTAGATTTTAATTATTTTATTGTTTCTTTGATTGTGTTAATGTTCCGATGTTTGCCTGTGTTGGCTGCATGAAGGGATCGGGTGTCAATTTCGTTGTTGTGGTTGTACGACTGTGACAATTACAATACATATTATATCTAATAAATCTATCTATCGATCGATCTAACTATATCGTTTTTGATTGCTTTACTCCTCGAGTACGAGGAGTAAAGCAATCAATAACCAATCTGTTTTGATCGGCGTTGTTATGACAAGCGGCGTTGTTTTCGGGTTCCGTTCGGAGACTGATCAGTTCAGTTCAGTTCAGTTCTATTAATTTAAACAGAATATTAATATTAGTAAATGGCCGCGGCTTTTAGGCCGGTGCGGCTTATATAACTTTTTTTCCATGGTTTCTTAAAAATTACGGGGTTGCGGCTTTTAGAGAGGTGCGCTCATTGGTCCGGAAAATACGGTAATTCAAATAATTAAGTACCATATTTTCCAGATAATTGAGCGCACCTCTCTATCACAATGAATTAATTAAAGGTCATCATGATTAATTAAATCAATCTTTATCATTTGAAGTGTTTGTATTAAGGAGTTCTGTACAAACTTACAGTATATCAATGAATAAGCTCACAAAGCATAGCAAAGGACATTTCAGTGGACAAAACATAGAATATGATCAAGTATGCTCACAACAAGCAAACAATTAATTCCCTTACAATTAAGGTAGGAGTTTAAGAACAAATGAGCACTGAAAAGACAGATACATAACAATGAAAATAAATTAATTGTGAATAAGGCGGTGGCTGGGGTGGAGGTAGCTTGTGGGTTGTTGGTTGCAACAACAACAAGAGGTTGCTTACACAATAACAGTTGCTTGAATAGACGAGTTCGGGGGGTACTTCGGGTCTCTGAACGTCATGTCTGGTGTCATTTAGTTTGCTGTGTTTTTGGCAATTTTTCAACATGTATATTCGGTGGGAACACACACCTACAGGGTAATTTAAAACGGATGGTGGTAACTTGCGGTGTGCTATTCATCACCCAAATGCTCTCGTGCGGAACTGTGACCCATAAACACATGATTTAATAATCAGTGCAACTAGTTCCATTTTCTCATTCAATTTGGAATAACTAGTAGAAGCAGCCAGCCTATTGGTCCAGAAGAGTCATTTTGACTGTATTTCATCAATATTTATACAAAACTATGAACGGAGCGAGTGGTGTGATGTGTAACTCGTCACAGAGCGACACCTAGTGGTCGGATTTTGAACTAGCGTGTGTTTTGTGTGTTTCGTGTGCTCGGACGTCGGTCCAGCACCAGAGTTGGCATAGGCAACAATAAGGCACCGGAAGTGACCTGCAGAACGACGGGACGAAACACCAGTGTTTCGCGGGTAAACTCGTCTATATGTCGCCTAACGTGGGAATAGAATTCATTGGACAATGATGTGGGCCAATTACCGTGGATCTACTTCGTCTGCTAGAAATGGAGCACAGTTGTTGTTGCACTGCCAAATAATAGATTATAACATTATACATCACAGACATAACTGCGTGACCAGTTTTTATGTTTACAAACTTCAATTAGATAATCATTTTAGCCCTATTTGACAGTGTGCCTGGGCTGTTCTCTGCAGTGTGTGTGGGCGGGCGGCTGTCTCAGGTCTTGCTAACTTCTCATTTTTAACTGTGGAAAGCTCCCACGGGTTTGTCTCTGTGCTAGCTGGCTGGACAGGAGCATGCGGAGGGGCGAGGGAGAGGAGAGGGGGGTGGTGATGGGGGAGCCGGCGTCTCTGTCTATACCTGGGAGCGAGCTCGGTGGAGGCCACAGATACAGCGCCGTGATAAATCTCCTCCACCGGGGGACAGCAGATAAAGAGTGGGTGTATATTGAACGAGGGAGAGGAGGTGTATATTGAATAAGTAGAGGAAGAGAGAGAGAGAGAATGAGAGAGAGAGGAGGAAGAGGTTTGGAGTCGCGGGAGCAACTCTCTATTGCCTCTCTCTGTCTCTCTGCTCATTCTCTCTCTCTCTCTCTCTCTCTCTCTCTCTCTCTCTTGCTGTTTCTCACTCTGTCTCTTTTGCGATCTTCTCTCTCGTGGTCCCTCGTTCACTCTCTGCTTCTCTCTCTCTGATGAATGAGAAGGGGGGGGGGGGGATTTTTTTTTTATATATATATATTTTGTCATGTAAATCCAGTCCAAGGGCACCCGCAGGCAGGCGAGGCAGCTCTTTGGATCAAGGTCATCCCAGTCTGTGACATTAAAGAGGAACAGGAAGGCGGGGGTGTGTGTGTATGTGTGTGTGTGTGTATGCTTGTGTGTTGCGTGTGTTGCGTTTGTCTTTGTGTGTATGTGTGCATGTGATTGTGTAGCATGCGTGCCTGTGTTTGCACGTTTGCGTTTGTGCAAATGCATTGATTATGTGTGGCTACGTGGTGACTCCTGATTCACACAGAATCAAGTTTTAAGATATATCTCTCTCTCCGCCTCTCTCTATCTCTCTGTCTCTCTCTATCTCTCTTTCTAACACTGGCTGTGTCCAAAATCGCTCCCTATCCCCTATATAGTGCACTATAAGGCGTGCACGCCATTTTCTAGGGGTGTACGAATTCTCCATGTGCCCTATATAGTGCACTGAAAGTATCCCACAATGCACCACGAAATGTAGTGAGCATCCGATGTACCCTAGACGGAGCAATATAACCCATAATGCATTGCGAGATGTATTAAAAATGACCTCAACTAAAAAAAAAATGCCGCGCCGGGAGTAAATAGCGACCGACCACGGCAAATCGTAGTGCTGAATTTTTCTGATGATTGTTGAATTTTATAATTATATTTTATAACAATTTTGACGGCGCCAACTCTAGTGTCCGAAATCTCGGCAGTTGCTGTTGAGTGCACTACAACTGAGTGCACTATATGGGGGGTATGGAGTAGGGGATAGGGAATGATTTCGGACATAGCCACTGTTTTTCTTTCTCACTGCCTGTTCAACTGTCTCCCTCGCTGTGTCTCACTGTCTGCCTCTCCCTCATTCCCTCTCTGTCTCTCGTTATCTCATTCCAACACTCTATCCCTCGCACTTAGTGTCCTCTCCTCTATCTCTCTCTTTCATTCTCTGTCTCTCTCTTTCGTTCTCTGTCTCTCTTGCTGTGTCACAGGCTCTCATTGAAAGCTGACAAAAACGTCTGTAAAAGGTTCTGTAATGAGAGTGTGCCATCCTGTCTGCACACAGGATAATTGTTGAGGGTGGAAAGGGGAGAAAAAGAGAGATCTATTCAATTTCTACAACTTCATTTCACTTATCGTACGCTTGCTGATTTTCAAGTTTTGCAGAGAAGATGTAATTGTTTGGAATTGTTTTGCAAAACCATTTATTATTATTATTATTATTATTATTATTATTATCATCATTATCATCATTATCATTATTATTATTGTTGCATGTATTAGTTCTGTGGTCATGGACAGAGTCATGCAATATCATGTTCAGGTCATTTTGGCATCGAGGCCAAATATAGTTAATAAACAGGGCAGAGGCTAGCTAGCTAGCTAGCACTACAGACACAATATCTGCTGATATTCAAATTACATTTATAAATTCAAAACAGTGTGCCCCCCCCAAAAGAGAGAGCCTGTCCCCCAGGCCACAGGTCGAGCAGCGCTGCCGGTTCGCATACCGTCTCCGACTTTTCTGCAATGTCTCCCCGCGACTCTTCATCCCAGTTTCCGATTTAATCCTGTCACCATCTCTCTCAATATAGAATAAAAAACAATGCTTACACCCAAGAAATAACTTTGATATTGAAAGTATCAAAGTCGGTGCTAACGGCTATGTCCTGCAGACAGGGCTTGAAAATGAATTCTTTAAACGTTCCGTTCAGAACGGTTCAGGCAAGACTATGATTAATGTTTTCTTTCTTGGAACCGTTCCACCACCAAAATATCGGTCCTGAACCGGTTCGTAACGCAAACATTTTGTCCGTTCGTTTCTGTTCCGGAACAGTTGAAGACATCTTTTTTTGTTTCCGCTCTTCATAAAATTCTGTAAAATTCTGTTCGTTTTTAGTTTTCTTTTTCGTTCCTTGAACCGGTTCGGAGCCCTGCCTGCAGACAGAACTCCCAAGTTTTGATCTCTCAGGCGGGGAGTGTAGTCTTTGGCCAAGCCTCACGCTCACCTGAACCCCACATTGTTCACCTCAGCTTGCCTCCGCCCAGACCGCAGCACACGTCTCTGGTTACCGAGTCTTCTGTTCTGTCATAGCTTGACCGAGTCTGTTTAACTGATACTCAGTGGGGCATTTTACACCATCCCCATTTCACTGATAGCATCGCCGCCGCTCCATTCTCACACGCACCAGCCGGCAGTTCCTCGGCTCGAGTTACCCTCCTATAGATGGAGGCTGGCCTGATGTCAGCGGTGTTGTTTACGTTGGAGCACATGACCTACATGCCAATCTCGGCACAGTCGCCGTCGTTGTCGTCTGCCGGCTTTACTCCACACTGGATTCACCTTTCAGAGTGACATCAAGCGTAGCGCTTCCACGAGCCGACCACACACACCGAGCACTTTGCCGCAGCGTTTACACTCGGCAAGGGACGGTGAACAGGATACATGGGGTAGTGAACAGGAAAGAGGTTAACTGCGATATCAACGTTACAATGTTGTCAAATGAAAATATCACAATATCAAAAAACATCTTCCAGTGCAGTTTTTGAAGACGGTAAAATACACCTACTTGTTCTGTTTTATATAGAATTTGTTGTGAAATATACATTTTTGAAATCCTGCAGTAGTGGGGGGCTAGTGAATTCCCACTCCAAGTCCCAGGTCATCAGGACTCCGAACCGGTTCAAGGAACGATATTGGAAACCAAAAACGAATGGAAATTTACGGAATTTTATGAGGAGCGGAAACGGAAACAAAAAAAGATTTCTTCAATAGTTCCGGAACAGAAACGGAACATTATGAAATCCACAAAACCGTTTTTTTTTCCTGTTCTCTATGTATTTGAACATTTCCTATGTCTGGGAGACTATTTCAGGTTGTGCATCCATCCAACTTTCACTGTCAGTCATCAAGCCCCATGCATCTGGGGCTCCATCTTGTGGACAGACGAGGAAGCGAATGTAATGGTGTATTAAACCCGGTTTCACGTTAATACAGTTACACTGAAGTTTGAAAGTCCACCAAATATATTTTGTATGAACTACATCTAAACTTAACATTGCACAATATCAGGACCTTGAAGAACGAACAAAATCTTTGCGCTATGAACCGGTTCAGGACCAATATTTTGGTGGTGCAACCATTCAGAGAATGAAAACGTTAAAGATAGGCCTGCCTGAAGCGTTCGGAACTTAACATTTTAAAAAATAATTTCGTTTTCAAGCCCTGCAGGTCATGCATACAGTCAAATGCCTCCTCGGTTCGTACTATTGAGAATGATGGTGCTATTGTACACAAACTGAACATAGACGTTTTTAGTCTCCACATAATAGCAGTATGATGTGTGTTTTAATTGTAATAAGCTTCATACTATACTGACATATTTCAATAGTCTGGAAGCGACACACACATGCACAAATTCCGAAAGATATGTTCAGCTGGTTATTTCTCGGGTATTTGCCTTCACTGTGACTCGGATGTTTTCCTCCCTCCTTTCTTCTTCTGGAAACAATCACAAAGTTGTCCAAAGATACACTGCACTGTATTCTGAGAGACCCATTTTAGGCCATAATCCACCCCGGCCATAGATTATTATAGATTACCTGATTTATTTCGACCATAGACTGTATATAAAGTAGACGCAGCGTGCATGACGTCATCCCATTGCTTTCATCAAACCTTTTTGTGCCTGCCGACTGCGTGCTGCTATTGTTGAAAGTACCCGTATATCCGGGACAAGGAGAGATAGAGAGAGCTATACAGTATAGTATACGAGAGAGAGACACCCCACACACGACTTCTGCTTGGTACTGTCCGCTAGGGGCGCCAACGAGAGTCAGAATGAATGAGATCCTATGGGAGCTGAAATAAAAAATATTAACGCCAAATCTGACGCGTTTGTGAAATTATGACCCCCCCTCACACAATGAACCGTTCATTATCCCGACAATATACATCAAAACATCAATTAGAAACTATCTTAGGTTAAACAGCCTGCTAAAATTGGTATATTTCTATTGTAAATCCCATAGGCTCCGTTCTTTTGGTAGTCGACTCCGCCCACTCGACTAGCAGAAGCCCACGGAAGTCGGCACGCTGGCTGAAGCGAATGCGACGACCATTTATATATACAGTCTATGGTTTTTCTTTTCCAGAATACCAGGATCCGACAGACACACAAACATGTCTGCCGATGCCTGACTCATTTCAACATAGGATTAATGACATAGGAGCAGTAGGTGGCTTGTAGCCTGAATTATGCATGCCACTGTGGGATATGGTGGCAATGTGGAATGACTCATTAGGCACACTGTCGAGCGTTGCCCGAAGGTCAAAGTATGAACATTACTTCCGGTTGCAATGTAGAGACACCGACTCCGAAGTGCTCCGCGTCCCACTCAATTCTTCTTCAAACATCCTCTATTTTTTATTTTTGTTTTAGCAATCCTCGGTCCCATCGAATTCCTTGAGCCCCCAACACCAAGACCACTCAGCGGTCTTTGTCCGTCGCTCCGCCATCGCCGCCCCACATTCCCCATGTGGTGGAGACCGGCGACACCGAGGCCGCTGCTCCGCTGTCTTCCGGAGGGAAGCCGACCCGATTCTAAATGCCATCCTCGCGAAATTGGAGCAGATGGCGACAAAAGCTGAGATCGAGGGAATCGAATCCCGCCTCGTGACGAAGTTTGACACCTTCGCCCGCAAGGTAGGTGAACTAACGCGCCGAGTCGGTGAAATCGAGTCATCTTTGGATTACTTCGGGGAACAAACCACATTGCTGGAGAAACGGCTGGAGGAGATAGAAAAGGTGGCGAGACTGGCTTTATCGTGGGCATCGTCGCTTGGCGGGGGTATTTGCAGTCCTCTAAGGTATAATACCGTCTATTAATATTCTGGAGCCGAAGGCCTTTCAGAGACTTTGGGGACAATTTGCAACACCACATTTTCAAGTATTTCAACTAGGGATGGGCATTCGCTTAAAATTTCTTGGTCGATCACTGAGATAATTAATAAATTAATTGATTAACCGAATATGTTTTCTGTCGTTTTTTTTTTTTTTTTCAAACGACATCGTCGTCAGCGTACAATCAGACATCTCTCTCTTATGCCTACTTCATCGCTGTGAGGGAGACACAGTAATCGGTAAGGAGTCCGTGTTGTGTGAATTACGTCCATATAAAGAGCAAGGTGTGTCTTCATGAATGAGCCATAACACAAGGGGACGTAGAGACGTTAGCACTCAGCAACAACATGCTAAATAGGTATTTACAGAGATCGCTAACTCTTCTCGAATAGTGGGATGCAACTTAGTTCAGAATGGCACCACTGTGCAGGAGCGCGCGGGACATGTCTCAATAGAATGCCAGAGGGCAGCCCACAATCTTCTCCGCTAGCCTGGCGAGCCAGAAACGTCCATGCATCGCACACCGCTAGACGGTACATTGGGTCTAGGCAAATCAGGCAGTCGTCGCCCATATAGGGGCTGACCGATCAAATTATTCAAATCATAACAAGATGATTGACATTTTTTTTACACATTATTTTACCCTGGCTTTACCAGACCCAATGAACGCATGTGATGCGTGGATGATTCGTTGTTTCTGGCTCGCCTGACTACCTCTCCACTGCCATAGTGATGCTCAGCAGGGTGTTCTATTCTGCAGCTGAGCTGGCTGTGTAATATCAGTGTTCAGATTCTGACATCTGAGCACTGAATGTCCCCAGCAACACATTCTGAGTGGTGTGAATGACCCTAGGTTTCCACTATAGAGAGGTCCGTATACGGTCCGTACACGGTCAGTGCGTATACGGTCCGTATACGGTCCGGTTGGAAGATTGCTGTTTCCATTGTCAACAAAACTCCTGTGTGCGGTGCATTGGTATTCGCGCGTGAACATACATAACGCGATAACACACACTTCATGCAGCCCGCCCCCATGCAGTTGTCAACAATAGCACGTGGCTACGAAGCAGCGCAGAGGTGAGCGTGTGCGTTTGTGTGTGTGTCTGTCTGTCTGCGTGTGTTCGCTTGTTGCTGTTCTTTTGTGTGTGTGCGTGCGTG
>OMKY01232225.1:0-15570 GCA_900302395.1 Bregmaceros cantori | reverse complement strand
CACCCTGTTCTGTAACATTGAATGGTCCATTAGATACTCACTCTACTGTCTATACCACCCTCTCTTCTAATGGATCTCTTATCCATTATTGATCAAGGCACTCCCAGTCGGCTCACACAATTAGCGCAACACATTTGGAGCAATTGGTGGAATTGATTTTTTTTTTTTCTACTAAAGAATGGATAATTGGCTAATTATTATATCGTTTCATTTCATTCCTGCTATGATACTTCCAAGAAACACTCCCAACAAGAATTTAATGATGTTCCTCGGATAAATGTATAGGGGTGCTGCAAATGTGTAGCCAGTCGTGTCTATGGTATATCTTTTCTATGTATCCATTCTTCTCGTATTCTATCTTTTCTATAATCTATTCGATTTCCAAAGAGAAGAACAAAAACATGAGCAAAGAATTTCAAGATTTTTTTTTAAATGTTGCACTTATTCTATGTTGCAACTAGGAATGATGTACAGGTGTACAGTACAGATGAAGTGCAGAGAAAGTATGTTTCTTGGAACACACTTTCTATTTAACATCTTAAATTCTTGTGTGTATATGTGTAGTTATATCTATGTTCACATGGCTAATAAAACTGATGTTGATTTTTATTCCCAACACCAGAATCAGAATCACAGTATGTTGATGAAGTCCCAATGGGTTGTATTTGAACACTTTTCATGGCAGCTGCCATTGGTGTGTGTTTGTGTGTGTATGCATGTGTGTGAATGTGTACATAATTACAGCCCCGAAAGGCGAAGCATAGGGGATGTAATGGTTTTGCGTGTGCCACCTCGTCGGACACTTCGCAGATCCTCTGTGTTAACGGGATAACTGTTGAACGGTTTGGGGTGTTAATGCTCTAGGGTAGGTTCTTGGACTGTTGAAGGTACGTAGGTTCATGAGCAGATTTCGGAGGCCAACACTTACAAGATGGCTGAATTCAAGATGGCCACATTTTTGTTTGGTCCATAACTACTGACCGGGTGGATGGATTTGCTCGAAATTTCTTTGGCCTTGTTTTCAAAATAGTTATTTGGTTTTAAGTAGAAGCATATCAATTTGATTTCATATATAGCACAACAGCTTTCAAGACGGCTGACTTTTTCTTTTGTGTAATAACACACAATCTTGTATACCAATAGTCTATACAAGGTATATTAACTGAAATATGTTAAGATTCAAGATTATTTATCTTCGTCCCAAGGTAACTTTGGACAGGAAGGGCACCTCAATTCTTAGACACTGACTAAATCACCTTGTATGTCAGAATTCATACAGAAAGCCTCACTCTACAATATTACTGGGTCTTAGCGATGCTTCCATGGGATTTCAGGAATATCAATCGGCACCGACTGCATACCTTTAGTTTCTCTGTTTGTGACTCTATTAACACTGCATTCCGACAGGACGCAGGGGCGTGAATTACCAATAAAGGCGGGCACGGCATCTTACACACTCGGGGCTTCATTTATTGCCTCGGATGTTCTGTTTGTGTGGTGAGTGAGAGGCATCATTACCCGATTGGCATTACTAGACTGTTAAAACATAAAAAATAAAACCACTCTAGGTGGTCAGGTGTAAGAGCATGATCACGATTTACGACTGGGACCAAGTGGTGTGATTGGCTGTGTTCATCACATGCTACACATGAGGGCACCATCTTGAGGTGGGCCCTGGCAGCTTCACTGCCTGGGTACTCGCTATTACTTAACTCATTGAGTGCCGGGCCATTTTCAAATTCAGAACATCAGAGTGCCAGGCTCTGGTTCCTCCCTGAACTGATGAATGTCAGTGGAACTATGGTAAAAACAAACTATGGCAATGTATCTAACACTAAGTTCAACTGTGCCAGATGAGGCAAGTGACCGTCCCACATTAGGAAATTGCAAAAAATAGCCCAGATTAAGGCAATCCACCCTATCGAGTTCAAGTTAAAAGTCGACAGAGAAATAAATACGGTACCACTTTAGAATGATAGTCCCTTAGTCATGCTCATAAAGCATTTATAACACTTTTAAATATTGAGCAAATTATGAACAAAACATGTGTAAATAGTATTGTGTTAATAGTTTGTAAATGTTTAACATATATTGCATAAATATCATTATAAAGCATTCATAACTTTGTATATGTTACTAACTATACTAATTATGAACAAAACAGTAAGATTTGTTAAACATTTACAAACATTTGTTAATGTCTTTTTCATAATCAGTTAAATATTTACTAAGTGTTGCAAATTCTTTATGAGCATGAATAAGGGACTCTTATTCTAAAATGGTACCATAAATACTTGTAAAAGTACTTGAAAAATGTACTTAATATGTACAGTAACAAATTTTCGTACTTCGCCACGTGCCATCTCTGGTGGCAAATGCAGGTGATTCTGATTCTAACCTCAAGCTGCTGTCACTCAAAGGGCTAATGATGGTATTCTTGGTGTGTAGTCATAGATTGTGGTGCGCATGGTGCAATAGTGGCATTTTGTGCAGGATCTGTGAACTTCCCATTAGACCCTGTCAGCTGTATAGAGAACCTTGAGCCTCTAATGCACTCCGCCATTCATTATTGATGACCTACAGCCAGCAAGCCCCCCCATGCTTTTATACATCACACCACATGATCTCATAAATCACATGGCTGAAGTATTTATTGATCATCTATATTCATGCAAATCTATGTGTGATCTATATGAATAATGCATAGCATGGTTCCTCGTGCAGATTGTTCTCTTGCAATTTCAGTTGTTTGCAATTCTATTAACGGTGCGTTCAGACGGGGGATGCCTCAGGGCGTGAATTGCCGATGAAGGCGGGCGCGGTGCTTTACTCACTCAGGGAAACGTTTATTGCCTCAGACGTTGTGTTTGCGTGGCGCAGAAATTGAGAATGTCCATCACTGTTTAGCTAGTGAATCATTGATGGAGGGGTGCACTTCCAAGTGGATCTCGAAGGATCTTGTTTCTCTCGATCTCATTTGTTTCTCAATTACCTCCATCCCTAGCTATGTTGTTGGGAAAGTTATGTTTGAAGAGTGGAGACTGCTCATTATTAATGAACACCTACAACAGGGTACTAAAATATCAGACACGATAACAATGAGCATGCCAAAAAAGACTGAAATATTGGAGCCAGGATCGTAGCCAGAGCTATGGTTTGACCTAAATTCCTCCGAATGGGAGACGTTGAGCACCTTGCATGGGAGCTGCCACCTTTGGTGTCTCAATGTGTGTTATTGAGAGGTCACTGCGCTTCAAGTCCTACAAATTAGCTCAAAATTGCTAATATATGTTTATTATAAGGTTGGATTAGTATTCATGGTGTTTTACTCATTCAGTGCTAAAGACGCATTATTGCATTTTCTAAATGATAATACCACTGGCGCTGACTGGCAAAGACGTATTTTATTTTTCATTGCCCCCTCCCCCCAAAAATAGATTGGGTGCAGTACTTCTATCTGACCGTCAGAGGGTGCCATACACCGCCTCTGAGGCCATATAAAAAGCAAGCGTTTGTATTTGCATATACTGCCTCCTAGTGGCCACTGTCGGCACTGCACTCGCATTTACTCAGGGTTTTGTCGGAAATCAGCACTTTTTTGTGATACCCACCCATGTTCTGAAAGCTATAACTAAAGAATGGAATGGAAACGGGTAGAAACACACCTTTCTTCTGGTGGAAAGTCTGAAGTTTCCACTTCTGTGTGTTAGCAAAGACACAGAACCAAACTTTCTAAAAAACCCTAGCACTGGGATGTGCCAAATTTGAAAATTTGTCACTAGATGGGTTAAAGGTGTATTAGTGTTCAGTGTTTGATGGTGTCTAGTTGTTGGTGATGATGATGATGATGATGAATCTCTCCTTCCAGCCGACTACCACAGCAACAACTACACGGTCACCAACGGTTGGAAGATCCACAACACGGCCAAGAACAAGTGGTTTGTGTGCATGGCCAAGAACTCTGAGGATAAGCAGCGGTGGCTCGACGCCATCCTGAGAGAACGCGAGCAGAGAGAGAGTGAGTGGAACCTCTTCATTCTGGTCACATCTCACACTTTCCCATGTTTCACTCGTTCTCACCCATTTAGACATCTACGTTTTACCCTTTCTGTGCCAATTCTCACACTAGGAATTTTACATTGATGTAGGAAGGCACATCCAGCAGCATACAATATAAAATATATACATTTTCTATGAAAATGTATATATTTAAATTTTGTATCCATTTTTGATAGA
The DNA here is from genome assembly GCA_900302395.1 of Bregmaceros cantori. Taxonomy (NCBI): domain Eukaryota; kingdom Metazoa; phylum Chordata; class Actinopteri; order Gadiformes; family Bregmacerotidae; genus Bregmaceros; species Bregmaceros cantori. Next base: position 11,334 of record OMKY01232225.1, on the reverse strand, counting down.
GGGTGGGGCGGGGTAGTTGGCGAAATTCACTACAAGCAACTTCCTTGATTGCGTAAAAAATGCAATTTCAGTCTAGTAAATTGGATTTTTTTGGTATTTAATATTATTTTATTTTGGCCCCAAAACGCAGCTATTCGAATTTAATTTTTGAATTTGGAATTTTTAACCCTTCTAAAATAGTTTTTATATGCAAAAAATAATAATATTAAAACATTTAAAAAAATAAAATAATATTTAAACGGTGCAAAGACTGGAGAGTTGAAAACCAAAAGGTTGGTCGTTCAAATCCCAGTCTCCATACCAAAGTGTCCTTGGGCAAGACATTGAACCCCAAATTGCTCCCAATGGGTCGTGGCGAGCGCCTTGCATGGCAGCAGCCGCCATTGGCGTATGGATATGCGATTGAGAGGTCACTGTAAAGCACTTTAAGTGCCACTGAGTGGTAGAAAAGTGCTATATAAATGCAAATATTCTTCTATTCTAACTGTTTAGTTATGGAGATGCATGCTTATCGCGATTGCTTTGAAAATCAATATCCGGAAAAGCCTATAATTGAATTACGGTCAACTGACTAAAGGGTGACTAAAGTAATATACCTAATATGAAAGCTTACACAAGATTTAAACCACAACTCTCAAGCCAGTTTGTGTGGCTTGAGAGTGTCAACAAGTGACATGTGAATAAAGTTAGCTGACCTGAAAGTATAAACACACCCCATCTGACAGCTTGAGTTGTAATTCAACAATAATCAGACTGCTTGAAGCAAATAGTTGTCCAAAGGAGTGATGAGAGAATGGGTCTATATGCAAAGCTATTAGCGAGATAGTCTAAATGCAATGCTATTAAGAACATAGTCTATATATGCAGCGCTATTAGCAGCGTCCATGTTTTCCGCCTTAATAATCTATGACTTTCAGCACAGGCTTGGCACAAGATGGTCACCATGGAAATGCAAGCTCTTTTTCGGAATGATTACCAATCCAAATCATTATTAATATTGCAAAGGTTCTAATGTCTTTTTGTGCACTATTTCATTGCACATTTCCATGTTAGTATTAGCATAGCTCTTTCCTGCTAGCTTATAACATTGTTTATGTTGCTGTGGGTCTTAGCAGTGTTCAGTGTCCATGAGAATATGCAACTAGGGATGGCGACTCGCATTGGGAACAAGATCAACCGCAAGGGCCAATCAATTGAATCATTAAGTAGCGGCGATTAATCAATTATATATTAATTGATTCAAATGTGTTGTAATCGATTACCATTGATTAATCGCATAATCAGTTGCAGCTCTTTAATTGATTGATTTGATTCTGTAAGTGGCCTGTGAACTACTAGCACAATAATTAGTTATTATATTAGTACTTACTGTGTATGTATGCTCAGGAAATTGGAAATTGCGTGATTCCAATTTTCTTTTTTTTTCTTTTTTGCATTTTTCTCATTTCATTGACAGCAAGTGGTTTGGAGCAGTGGTTTTACGTGCTGTGCAATGGGGCCAGCCCCAATCAGACCTTTTTCTTGTAGATGTTTTATTATTATTTTTTAGATCTTTAACAGACTAAACGCTAATTTACCGTTGATCATCGCTTCATAAAATCAGTCAACCATGGATTCATCAGTCTATAATTGCCATAGAATGGAGTTGTTATCGCCACAGTAATTTAATCTTGATATATTTTGGAAAAATAAAAGATGATATTCACAACTTAATCCGTAGAGCATATAGGGGTCTTTTTCTTTGACTTACAAGCTCATCTTTATTGTGATAGAAATCACAACAAAAGAAAGAAAAAGAGTGCAAACAGCAGACTATTTAAAATGGTCACACTGTTTCTCGCCTGAATTCAAGAGTTCTATCTACTAAGAGTTCTATCAACGGTGCCCGTCGATGTTGTGCTACTCATTACCTAGTTACTAGTTTGCCGTTTTACTATCGATCCTACTGATTGTAAGCTGAGACTACTGACTGAACATCATTTCCCATTTGGGATCATTGCAGTTTGCTGATTCTGATATCTCCCTTCTCTGAATGGTTTGCTTTGTTATATCTTTGTAGGCGATTCTCTTGTTAGCAGAAGGCCCATCCATTGTCTATTTTTTTTCTTTTAGCTGGTGTGCTTCATACCTGATACCTCCAGGGCTGTAGGCGACCTGTTGGCCGGCAGCCATCTGCCTTTGTTGTTGTTCCGAGTAGAGGGTGGGGAGCGGGTTAGGGCGCGGGGGCCGTTCGGGGCTTAACCAGATTTGGATGTTGAGAAAACACTGTTACCTGATAGTGCTGAGGTGAACGAGCCCCACAACATCGATTTTCAGGGCAGGCTGTAGCTTCGGGGGCCACACGTCATCCCCTCCTGGAGCGAACCTTACCCAGGAGAAAGATAACCTTCCCACGGGCAAACCTAACTCTCTTTCCAATTTCCCCTTGGGGATAGATGATCCGACCGGGCCTGATCAGCATCCCTGAGAGGCTGCGGAGCTCGATGTAGGAGTGTGGCTGTGTCCCAATTTGCGTACTTTGCGAAGTGCACTCCACTCACATACACACTTTGTGCAAATTTCCAGCAGAGAGGTACTGTTCCAAATGGAATACTTTGTACCGAACTAAACGGAAATAGTGGTCGTGCCACGTCACGTCAAGTGCCCACTACACTAGCTCACACGTCAATTGTGATTCATATTGCAGTACTGTGACAAATAAATAAATACAATACAAATAAAAACTCACATTTATATCTATTTAATTTCACACAACAGTGCCTGCGTCCTTGGTCGCCAGCTTTGTTTTGAAACTTTTGGCCCGGATTGGCCTCGCCCCTTCCGCTAAAATTGACAGGGATACATGTATAAAAGTCTGCGGTTTTGCTTCCCTTCAGATCCATCTTTGTTGTAGATTTCCTTTTCAGCAGCACTACATCTTGTGAAAGATGGGCTAAAATAAGTTACATCGCACTAGGACTTGTATCTGGCACAACCCTGAACGAGTTGGGCCTACAAAAGAGAGCAAGTTCTGGTCGACAGTGGTAGCTTTCTTTGCTAAAGAGCACTTTCCCTGAGTACCATTTCTAAGATTATTTAAAATTTTGCTGATGAATTTCTCTAGTGGTCCTGAGACTGCATTGGTTAATATTTTGTAGGTGAGCTAGTTTGCTAGTTCAATTATGTTTTGGAAGGAGAGTAGATGTGTTTTTCGAGGATCTTGCAGTGAAGGTGCAAGATTTTTTTTTATCTAACATTTTTAGGGCATGGATATAATTTTATTTAGAGCTTTGTTGGTCGCAAAGCCCCAGGTACTGATATAGTATGTTCTTAGAGAGATAATAAGTGTGCTGGAGAAATATCTGTTTGAACATATTTAGAGTTAGTTTAAATTTGGGTGAAGGAAATGATAATTTGTTTTGTTTGACAAGGCCAGCGTCGATACCCTATATGTCCTTTGCTTTCGAGTTTGAGAGAGATGCAATGCAATTGACAACCTCTAGCTGGGATATGTTTGAGATAAAAGGGTGGTGAGTGAGACCTGGGCGCCTCTATAGAGGCGCGGTTGTAGATGTGTGTGTTATTAACCATTTGAGTGCATCTGTGTGTGTGTGTGTCTTAACAATTTTGAGTGCTTTTGGCTCTGTGTATGTGTGTGTGCAATAGCATGTCTGTGTAGGTGTTTTTCTGTATCTTTGTGTGTGTGCGTGCCTGATTTTGTGTGTGTGTCTTTGTCTGCGTGTTTCTGCGTGTGTGTGCTTGTGTGTGTGTGTCTTTGTATCTGTGTGTATCTTGGTGTGTGTGTGTGTGTCTGATTGTGTGTGTGTGTCTCTTTGTCCGTGTTTGTCTGTGTGTGTGCGTGGACACCAGCGTGTACCAGCTAAGGAAAGACAAGGATGTGTTTTAGACTGAATCCGACAGCTGGACGCTTGGGATCCGTTCACGACATGTCTCGATGGTTCAATAGGTGCCATTGTTACATTCCAGCTGTCTTCCTACCTCCACCAGGCTAAATGTAACACCTTCTGGTTCTCGGCCATGCCGTGTGTTATTAGATCTACATCATGGTCTTAATCCATAAGTAATATTTTTTTTCATGCAAGTGCCATTTTCTCATTTTATTGACAGCGTTGGTGTGAAAGAGGGATGAGGGAGCGGGGACGAGCGGACTTGCGGTATATGACTGTGAGGGGAAGCGATCTCATGGCGCTGCATGTGCTGTGATCTGAGACACAGCAATAATGGGCTTTCTACAATAAAAAAAAAAAAATTCTTGTAGAATTTTCTTTTTTAGATCTTTAATCGACTGAACAATAATTGATTATTGATAATCACTTCATAAAATCAGTCAACAATGGATTCAACGTCTATAATTCTAGGCCTATAATTCTACATCTATAATAAGTGATGTATTGAATCACACAAATGCAATGTTGATACATTTCTGAAAAAAAAGATGAAATTGACAATTTCATCCACACAGAATACAGATTATAGGGGAATTTGAGTTACAAGCTCATCACTAGTGGGATTGAAATACTATTTATATGGATCCTTTTTTGCGTTTTCATTTTCTCAACAGGATTAGTTTTAAAGTGGGATGAAATCGGGGGAAGAAATTGCAGAAATGTCAGTGAGGGCAGGAGAACTTGTGGCGCTGCCCGTGTCTATGAACTTAGTCTCAGACATCATACATGTCCTCCTTCCTCTAACAGTTCCTGTGCCTGCTTGGCAATCACGATTTGACCTTTAAATTTGACAGACAGGTTGACATAGGACGCAGAGACAGCATAATAAAAATGCATAATCACTCATGTTTTTCTTTTTTTCATTACAGCCTCAAGGCACTTCACAGAAAGGCATTAATCTTTGAATCTTGTCTGACCGTTTGTTCTAAAGATGACGTAGAATGAGAGAGGAGAAGCAACTGGCGGAATTGAAAAATCCTTACAGAATTTTGACATTTCCAATTAGACTAAAGCCAATTTAAAGTTGTCAATGTGAGTGTTCTAATTCCTAGCGGTAGTTATAAAAACTACCACTGAACATGAACATGCAATATGAATGTATGACTGCATGTTAAAAGTGCATGCTTGGTGTACTGGCTCTCTGTGTAACTTTGCTTCAAGAATCTGCATCCTTCTTAGCCAAAGCAATTCACTGGATAACAATTGCCTTCTAGGCTTTAAGCCCAAGGAGAGTGTCAGTTTTGGACTCTCTCAAAACGCCAGCACTACTGGCAAAATAATGCGAGCATGAATGCAAGGTTGCGTTGATAATAATAATTTAGGTCAGCACAGACTAGAACGCAATAACAACTTGGTTCGATCAGGCCAGCCAGCTGACCTCATACGGATGGAATTAAACTCATACGTGTGGATTTGCGACGCATCAGTTTGCCCACTCATAGAGTGTCTTAATCATTGAACAACCGGCCCAACCCTAACCTGGTGGTTAGAGAATCATGGTAGCTGTGCTGATACAAACACATCTCAAAATAGCGAACAGGTTTGCCGCCGAGAAACCACAACCGCTTGATTACGAGGCCGCATTGTTCGCTATTAGATGGTACATAGCGAACATTGTACTTCCAAGTTTATGCCAGCAGGCTGAGGTGAAGTAGCCTGCTGGTATATATAGGGAAGCTACCCGGTGCTAGCCGTTAGCCTTACTCCCTTGTAGCTTCCTGTCGGAGGCAGAGCACACAGTACCTTACGGGGCAGTACTGCCTAGCCTATGGAAACGGTGCGAAAGTGCCGAAACGTAGCAGTGAGCACTACTTTAGTTGAGGTACAGACATTTTGACTTTTGGCAGAACAAAGGGAAATAATAATAATAATAATAATAATAATAATAAAATAATAATAAAAATGCAGTCAAATAAAGCTAGCAAACAAAGTCTAGCCGTATCACTAAAGGTGTTTGGATGTTTATTGGTTTTTGTGAAGACGGAGTTCAACTTGTTTGTGTCTCTAGGTCTGAAGCTCGGCATGGAGAGGGACGCATACGTCATGATCTCTGAAAAGGGAGAGAAGTTGTACCATATGATGATGAGCAAGAGCCGACATCTCATCAAAGACCGACGGCGCAAGCTTACCATTGTGCCCAAGTGCTTCTTCGGAAAGTGAGTTTATTTTATTATTTAATGATATTGTATAACCAACATGTACTTGGCATATTGAGGGGCAAAGACAACTTAACTTGATTATGTATGCTTATTAGGACATGAAAAGATATGATTCTTTTCACGATTAATTTATCACATTAATCCCTGCACATCCACGCACGGGGGGTGCGTGAATGTGCAGTATATGCCCTTGAGGGGAAACAATCTCACTTCATGTGCTGTGATCTAAGTCACAGCAACAAGATTATGTAATCTCCAAATTTGAATGAATTCCTTGTGTGGTTCCTTGGGCCAATACCCACCTGTGGTAAAAATGTCGAGTGTTGATCCATTATTGTATGTTACAACTTACAGTATAATGGTAAAACGCAGTTAGTCACTTAACAATATTGATTTATCAGCCATTTTTGGGGTATGTTTCCTTGAGAAATCTGACCACATGCTACACATTTGTCTAAATGACTGTATGGAAATGCACAAGGCTGTGGCGCGGAGACTGGCCTAGATCTGGGACTATCTTTTGGACTGGGCAGCAAACGTTAGGATCTGGGCCAGTGGACAAAACAAACTATTAATTTGGCACAACTATGCACAAATGATTGCTCATTTCATCAGCGCTACTCATCCATGGACGATCCTGTATGCGTATATGTGTGCACGTGATTGTGTGTGCATGTGCGCCCACGTACCAGCTTGCTAGCGTGAGTGTGTGCTTGGATGTGTGGTTGGACTAATGTGTCCAGTCAGACCGCTCTTTCACGCCACCACGGCGAATCAATTCCTGCTCTGACCTGCCGTCAATAGGAGCTCAAACTGTGTGTGTGTGTGCGCGCGTGTGCGTGCACCCACTTGTGTGTTTCTTTATGCGTTTGTGAGGTTGAGGAGTCTGAAGTCAGTACTTAATAACTTTAAAATGGCATCTGTCTGTGAGGGTTGACTGTAATAGTATGCTTTAGTGAGTGGGAGAGAGATGCGTGAGAGGAGGGTGAGAGAGAGAGAGAGAGAGAGCGAGAGAGAGAGAGAGGGAGAGAGGGAGAGAGAGAGAGAGAGAGAGAATCGCTGTCTGGGTGTGTGTGTGTGTGTGTGTGGCATGAATGCGTATCTCATTGTGTCTGTCGATGTTTGTGTCTCCCTGTGTGTGCCTGATGTTTGTGTGTCTTCTTGTATATGTTTGTGTCTGTCTGTGTGTGTGTGTCTTGTGTTTTGTATGAGTTTGTCTTGTGTGTGTGTGTGTGTGTGTGTGTGTCGTGCACGTGACGCACTTCTGTCGGTCTCTGTGTGTATCGGTTTGTGTGTGTGTGTTGGTTTTTCATGCGCATGTCTTGTGTGTGTGTCGTGCGCGTGTCACACTCCTGTCTGTCTCTGTGTGTATCTGTCTGTGTGTGTTTGTCTGTGTGGGTCTTTGTGTGCGATGATTATTGAAGCATAAAATTGCCCCCCACCCTCCCCCAGCAGGTCGCACCAGATGTCTGAGTGTGTTAGTGAATATGTGTTTCTGAATATTTGACTAAGTGTGAGTAACTGTTCCGATCTCACAGCTGACTGTCTGAAGAGGTGTCTCGACACCTGTGCCACAGAATGTCCTATTCCCTAGTTCTCTCTCTCTGTCTCTGTCTATGTCTCTCTCTCTCTCTCTCTCCTTTTTTTTTTTTTAAATCAGTCATCTTGCAAGTGTTGCCCTCATAGACTGTAGATGAAAATGGACACAGCGTTCGTTGTGATGTCTGTGCCTACTTCCCGGTTGGTCAGGGGGGAGCCCCGTCTCCGGAAATCGCGCCCTGTGGTAGTTTCCAATTCAAATATTCCAATCTTAGCAGCCTGTTTTAACCTATTTAAAGATTGTTTCTAATTGATGTTTTAATGTATATTGTCAGGATAATTAACGGTTCATTGTGTGAGGGGGGTCATAATTTCACAAACGCGCCAAATTTGTCGTTAATATTTTTTATTTCAGCTCCCATAGGATCCCATTCATTCCGACTCTGTCGTTGGCGCCCCTAGCGGACAGTACCACCGGAAGAAGTCGCGTGTGGAGTGTCTCTCACATACCGTAGAGCTCTCTCTACCTCTACTTGTCTTCGGATATACGGGTATTTTCAGCAATGGTACTGCACTGTTGGAGGCTTCAACCCGGCTAGGATGAAAGAAATAGGATGACGTCACGCACGCTGCGTCTACTTATATACAGTCTATGGTTGCCCTCCAATCCCTCTCGTCAGTTCATGAGCCTACCCAAGATCATTAACACACCAAATCTGGGACAATTCCATCCATCCGTTCAAAATGTATCACGTTAACACGAAGGATCTGTCGCAGCGGCGCACGCGAAACCATTACATCCCCTACACGCTGCGCTTAGGAGAAGTAATAATGATTATTGAGTGATGCATGTGTTGTGTTGCAGTGAGTTTGTGTCGTGGCTGCTGGAGAATGCTGAGATCAGTAAACCTGAGGAGGGAGTGAACCTTGGACAGGCCCTTCTGGAGAACGGAATCATTCACCACGGTAGTCTCTATGTCCTCTCTCTTGCTCAGTCCATTGGCGCTATTGATCGATGTCTCTCTCACCCTCTCCGTCCCTCGCTCTCCCTGCCCACTTCTCGCTCCTCTGCCAAAGTAGTCATTGTCCATATAATTGACTATATACCATCAACAGATAATGGCCTAGTTAGTGGTCTTCCTTTTTCAACTATAAGAGCCCTCGCCCATGGGAATGCTTTCCCGTAGAGATCAAGTGGTGTCCCAATTATTATTTGGTTTAAAGGAAAGGAAGAAGTCTCACTTGAAAAGGCTTTCCGGGCCAAGTGGGGTCCGGAGCTGACTTGGCCGGGAGAGAGATCACTAGGGTGAAAATATGGCAGAACTTCGGGAAGAATGCACAGCAGCGCATACAAGGAAATTTGCCGGCAGCGCAGTTGGTTGTTGCTTTGTGCTCCAATGCAGGGCAGCGCAGTACCCCCACCAGGGGCTCCACTGAGAAGTGTACCAATTCCAAAAAAGTAAGATAAAACGTAAGCGGGAAAATGGTAAGGGCTAAGCTAAGGCTAGGCCGCAGTCAAAGGCGAAACCAAGGGTGGAGACGGCGTTTGAGATGCAACCTTGATCTCGTTGTTGTATATTCCACTCCCAGTGCCAGTAGCCATTACCAGATATACTGAACCTTGTTAAAGGGGAACACCATTGTGTATGACATTGTCATAAATGGGATTTTTTTTTTTGCATATAGAGAGCGCCTGTCAGAAATGAATTGTAGCTCTAGCTCCTCGAGGAAGAGAGGCTCCTCGATGAATCCTAAAAATGTTAGCATGATGTTAGCAATAATTGGTGATAATGAAACAGCAAAGCTTTTGCAATATTAATATTGCAATACTAATGAATGATTCATGATCTTAAAAATTAATGTAATTATAATCAATCCGATTTGAATGGAAAAATTAACCGATTAATCGGCAGTGAAAAACAGGTAATTAATCGATGATCAAAATAATCGTTAGTTGTAGCCCTACAAACGATATACATCTGTGTGGTGTGCGTGTGTATTTGCGCGGAGGTTTAGGGCAGTACGCGTACCGTGAATACTTGCGTGCGTGAATGCTGATTGGACCATCACAGACACACTTCTGGAAGTAAAGAGCCTAATGGGTTCTTGTTACGCGGTAGGCTTTTTTAAGCGCTAGGATTGTTTGATGTTTGAGTTCCATTGGTCATGCTTATACGCATTGCACACCTGACACACAACTCCGTCCGCCTGCACATGCATGTACGCACACATGTACTGCATGCACACCACATGACTGCTGGCAGTTTGGTGTGAGCATAAATAATTCGTGCAAAGTGACTAGACCTGTGTGAACAGACAAAAATTGTAAATGCACGTTTATGGCGAAAAACACAGCGTTTTGTTCTGAACGAGGCCAGAGCAGTGATGGCACCTTCAAAACGCAGAGCCTAGCCTGGTTGTGAATTCATCTAACAAATTATCAAGCACACATTTTCTTGTGCGGTGTCTTGCCACAGATCTGAACTGTTTCTTTTTTTTTTTTTCTGCATCAATTTACTTTTTCGTAGGTGCCATTTTCTCATCCTCATTGACATCTTGTGTTAATTTAGGAGGAGTCTGGGTCAGGAGTCTGGTATTCAACAATATATTACAAAAGACCACATTGCTGCTCACACTAAATGGCTGTGTGTCTGTAGTTCCAATTGTCCAAAAAAATGGCCTACACTTGAAATGTTTTAATATATTCAGTCTCTTTTTCCTTCGCAATCTCTCTCTCTGCGCCTCGCTCTCTCCCCTCCCTATCTCTTTCTCTCTCTCACTCTCTCTCTCTCTCTCTCTCTCTCTCTCTCTCTCCCTCTCTCTCTCTCCCCCTCTGCCTTCATTGTTGGTGAGAACGAAAACAACTACAAAAGACTCTATTTCTTTCCGTGCCATTCTGTTGTTCCTTCCCTACTTCCGAACGTTGTCGTTGTGCTCCATCATTCTTGTGTACTCCACAAACCCTCGGACAAATACTTTGTTCAACTTTTATTTCTACGTCAAGTAACAACATAAGATTACTCGGATAGGTCTGTTTATTAGGACTGGGGAGGCCAAGTCTGTTATGGTTAGTCTGTTTCTTGCTGTCTCACTACTGCTGTCTGTCTCCCATCAGTCTCTCTCTCTCTTCTCTCTCTCGCTCTCTCTCTCTCTCTCTGTCTTCCATCTGTCTGTCTCTGTCTTCCATCCACCCCTTCTTTTTAGGTCAAATCAAATCAAATATGGCTTTAATAACAAACATAATAAACTGCAAACAGTCCGTAGATACTAAAACTAAAAATAATAAACCCACTCTGTGTCTTTCTCCGTCTCTCTCTTTCTGCCCATCTGTTTGTCTCCCTCTCTCTGTCTGTCTGTTGGTCGATCTGTCTGTCTCTTTCTCTCTCTTTCTACCGGTCTGTCTATCTGTCTCCCTCCCTCTCTCTCTGTCTGTCAATCGGTCTCTCTCTCTGCCGCTCTGTCTATCTGTCTCTGTCTCTGTCCTTCGATCTGTCTATCTTTCTCTCTCTGCCTGTCTCCGTCTCTTTCTTTCATCTGTTCCTTCCAGATGTCCTTAATTCATTGTTTCTGTCTGTGTGTGTGGTTCATCTGTCTGGGACTTACTATCTGTGTTGGCTGCTGCTGTTTGTGTGTATGTGTGTGTGTGTGTCTGCGTGGCTGTTGTGTGAGTCTGTGTGTGTGGCTGTGTC
>OMKY01232223.1:0-15432 GCA_900302395.1 Bregmaceros cantori | reverse complement strand
AATCGGGAGTATCGGGATGGCACTACGGTGTTGTGGTGCCATGTCTGCGCTGCACGGCTAGCAGCAGCAGCCGTGCAGCATAGCATAAGCACCCGTGGTCCGAGGAACACCGCCGTGCAGCGCAGACATGGTACAAACTCAGACGCGGGCGGATGGAAAGGGGGTTGAGAGCAGCAGATAGTGGACGGAGGATGATCCCCGGACAACACCCATAACCAACGAACGCGGAGCCCCCGGCTCGTTCTCCGCTGCCGCCCCCCGAACGAGCTGACCACAACACGGCCACACCAATGCGGCACCTACTTTACAACACGCTATAGCAGTGAAAATTATACTTAAAAACTATATTTCATTTCATTTAATAAATAAACCACGCATCTATCTAATGGCATGTTGCCCCCTACTGCCCAAATTATGCATTGTACAGGCGCACAGACAGTAAATGACCGCATGCAGCGCGAGTCCCTGTCTTCCGGAGGTGGTATCGGTTCATGGTATCGGTTAATGTTGGACGAGTACGAGTAGAGTACTCAAGGTTGGTATCGGGGCCGATGCCCGATACCGGTATCGGTGCATCCCTAATATAATCAGATTGCAGTAATACGATAACAAGAAATAGGAACTGTAGTCCCTTACAATTTTGCTGTTATGTTTACATATAACTTGTACAGAATATTTGGTAGACCTTCAAACATCAGTGATAATGTCTTATGTAAAATGGGTTGCACTCGTTACAAACAAATTAAGAAACAAAATTTGAGTAAAAGCACCTTTGCACCATCACCACCAAGTGCCATCATGAAACAAATACTGTATATAGGTGAGTTTACCCGCGAAGTACATTCAGGCATTTTGTCCCCACACTTCCGGTGTCTGTATGAGTTCCATTTAATCTCGTCGTAGTGGACCGCGGTGGCTCACGAAAATCACACAAAATGCTCACCAATTCAAAATCCGACCACTAGATCTCGGTCTGTGACCAGTTACACATCACCTCCCTTGCATCGTTCATCATTTTACATAAATATTGATGAAATACAGTCAAAATCTGACTTAAAGTTACTCACCGAGTGGTCACATATTCTTCTGGACCAATAGGCTGTCTGTTTCTACTAGTCGTTCCAAAAGGAATGAGACAATGGAACTGGGTTGAACTGATTATTAAATTTTGGGTGAGGAATACCACACCGCAAGGTACCACCACAATTCTTAAATAACCCTCTAGGTGTGTGCTCCCACCGAATAGACACGTTGAAAAAAATAGCCAAATACACGGCAAGTAAATGGCACCGGAAGTGACGTTCAGACACCGGAACTCGTCTATATACTGTAGGTACTGGGAATGTTACCAGGCCAGTTGGAATGCGTCATCAAGCATCCGAGCCCGAGTCTTGACGGAGAAAATCTGCAGATGCAAATAAACAGCACTGAAGTTACATTAACCAGGTTACTTCAATTGTATCCTTCTTTATAGTAATATATTGTGAAAAGTAAAGTTTTAAATTCCACTTCCAATAATATGGGTAATGGTAAAAAGTCTTCTTTAGGGTATGTTGGCACTCAGCGGCTGTTGAAATTAATAAAAACAGTAACTAAAATAATCAACTTAGTTACTTTTAAAATAGTCAGCAATCTCACTTAGTTATTTCTAGGAGGTTTAGTCAGTAGTCAGTACTCAGATTTCTTTCCAATTTTGGTATTGCTATGCAGAATGTTACCTTTTCTTTCCCATAACATCAATTATTTCAATATAGAGCCAATCAGACACCCACAATCTAAAACAGGGTGGGCCAATAGTGAAAGAGTGTGGAGCCATTTTTGATGGGGGGTTTGGGGGTCCTCCACCAAGAAAATTTGAGTTTTTTAGATGCTGTTTAATGCATTTTAATGCCGGACAAGGCACTGAAAAGACGTCTGGCCATCCTACTTTAAAACCCCTACATAGGCATTAGGTCTTGTAGGTTATGTTAATAGAGGGAACAATGTAGGCCTACCTCTATAAAAAAAAACAGCAGAATAAAAATAATTCAGATTACACACAGTCGCCGTTGCGCTAGTGTAACGTGATATTGCAAGTAAACAGCGCTCGGAATGAGAGACTTATTTTTCTCCTTCGGCGCATTAGTATAAAAAACAAACAAACAAAAAAAAAACAGCCGCTATTTAAAAGGTGCCACGATCGACCTAATCTTATCCAAGATGGCTGCCGCGATAGCCGCTATTTTTATATCTAGGCGTGAAACTATAGTAGTGTGCTATAGTGTGATGCGCTAGCTTCTACACTACAGAAGCGGTAAGTCTCCCGAGTCCCGACACAACTATTTACTTCTGTAAATAGTTGTAATATGTAATACTGAATTGAAAGTGTTGGATATGTTGTGTGACATTAACTGTGATATTATGGGTATTTGCTCGTTCGTAGCCTGTAAGTTAACGGGGAAATTCCATTAGCTCTGCTGTCAATCATTTTGACAGTTGATACTAGGGTGGGCCAGCTGTCAATCATAGTGGCACCGGCCCACCGCGGCCCTAATGTGGCTATGCCACTGCCGTTAACACAAAAAACATGTTAATGTTCATATGTATGTATTTGGTAGAGATTAGTGCTAAAATGTGATCATCTGTATCATCTAACCTCTGGTTTGGTGTACAGTTGATTCTGAAGTTTGTGCCAGTTGTCCTCATCATAGTTGACTCGATAGTAGCCTGTGGCGTTGATGTTTGCCAGAACCCAGCCTCCATTGGTACTTTCGAAGTTGCCGTTCAATACTACACGAGATGGAGCATTACATTCATGTTGTCAGCCTTTGTTGCCACAGCACAGTTATAAGAATAATCCAACGCAACAGTTTGCTGTGTGGGAAATCTGGGATTGTGTCCCACCTCTGGTAGATGTTCAAAAAACATTTTTATGATGTAGTCTCACGTACCACCAAGAGCATACATGTTCTGGGCTTGTGGTAACAGTTGTCCCTCTTAATGACTGCCTTGGAGTTCTCTATGATTATTATATTGAAATAATAGTAGTACTTGGGCAGGTAACTGGTCAATATACACAAGATGGTTGTGGGTTACTGGCTACTATAGATATAGGCTGCTCATCTTACCAGGACCAGCATGGTCCAGGGGTACCCATATAGGAACGTTGAGATTAGATCCCTGCTTGCTGACGCTGATGTGGATGTCCCACACTCGCCTAAAGAACAAAGATGAAGAGTTACATTTCATAACAATTCATTCCTGAACAATGAGCATTGTGGAAGAAAAACAGCATCAAATGTAACATAATCCTAAATTCCAGTATTTCTGTATATGTATATCTTTTGTAGATGAAATCCAAATTAGTAGCCTTTTTAACAGATTTATTAAACAAACTTTCACAGATGTCAAGTAGAAAAGCTATGTTCAGATGTGCTACATGCCACGAAACTGCAGAAATTCTGTACATGCACTCGGTGTAAGACTGGGAGCTTGAATGAAGCTTCTAGGTAAAATTATTTTTTTTTTCCATCCAGCATGACGGATGCCGAAATGACGACATGGTTCTGACAAAACGACAGTATAACTCGGACAAGCAAACTGACAAAATCACCTGCTCCCCTCACACTTTGGACATCACTGATCAATGGTACTTTTACAGCTTTTTTGAAAGCTTTTTCATGGACTCACTCTTGCTCGTTCTCTGGTTTAAGAGTGAAGTGGTTTTGTTGGACCGATCCGGTCTTGGTGTCGATGGTGACCACAGGGTAGCCCGACTGCTGTGTCCATGACTCCATCAACTTCACCAGATCTACGTTGACCAGGTGAGGTGGGGGGTCTTCCTTTACCACCTGTGAATTAACAAGAGAGCATGCATCAATAATTGTAATTTTAGTAGACTGAACAGAGTAAATACCATCATGAGAAAAGAGGCATCAGTAACATATCTATGTTACGAGTCAGCGGGACGAGCCAAGCCAAGCCATCAGCGGGAGTGGAATCGTCCGCGAGCGGCCCAGCGGCCCCAGCTGCAGCTCGTCATCAATCAACAGTCTGCCTCCATTTAAGACAGCGTCCGACTCTGGGTGGACACCGTCCCAACGTCTTAGTTCAAGTAAGCCTGCCTGACTAAGCACGTCACGATCGATTCGATACTTAAGACGATGGTGGTTTTTCTCCTGTCTGCAACCTGACCTCCAGAACTCTCCACCGGAACCCGTTTCCGCCCCCAGTGGGAGATCAGTGAGATCAGTACAGCATCGGAAGACGAATCCATGGACTCAGATTAGATCGAAATTGTGATATTTTCCACAGCCCCTGAAGGGCTCATGCGTGCTGATTTACATTGCTGACAGATCATTGGATGAACATCAAATGGCATCAAACTCCACAGAATGGATACACAACATAAATGCATTAGGGCCATTTTATTGAAATGTGCTATTCGTTCAATTTCATCTTATATTGCGAGCTGTGAATGTATTTACCTTATTCATTATTTCCAGCATGCTGGCTGTGTCGGCGTTGTTGTACTGAAATTGCTGAAGATACAACTAGAAAGACAGAGAAACATATATGAGATGATTTAACAATGAATTGACTGCTCTATGCAGCCCTGATGCAAAACTCGGAGAGGACTGTCAGAGAGCACGAAGCCATTACCTTGATGGCCTTTTTGAAGAGTGGCTCGGTGACCAGTCTAGCCAGCGAATGCAGCAGTACCCCTCCCTGTGAAGAGAACACCATAAGTAAATGTACCTGAAAATGCAAATTTGGACCAGACATGGGTTACCACAACGGGTGTCAACTCGGAGATACTACAAGGAGTAGATGCTATAGGACAAGAAAAAAAATATATAGAGAAATAGGCGTATGCAATAACACACCAATAACATCAACAATCACAACATAATATAAATACCAGGAGCTTAATGTACAGTCTAATTGCCACAGGCATAACGAACACTGTGTGTGTATACACACACACACACACACACACACATATATATCTTTGCTGGTACTTACATAGGTAACTCACCAAAAAAGTTAAGTGCACAAGCATATATAGTTTATATACTTTGTGCAACGCTCATAATGTATTTAATACTTGTAACACAATCAGCCATAGTGATGTGATGACATATTCGTATATTGTTTTATTAGCAAAAACCCCAACCATTACATCTTGAAGCTATGTGAGCACTAGATATAATTAACAAACCTTCTCATAGGTGATGCGATCGAACATCAGGTCGAGGTCTACCCTCCTCTGGACACGCTCGATGGGGGGAGTGAGGGCCCGTGAGCTGTTTAGCGCATCACGAGCGAGCACCGAAATTTCCTCCCATGTCATTAGTTCATCAATGTCCTGGAAAGAAAACATCATATGCCAGAATGTTTTCGCAAACCACCACAAATTAAGCTCTGTATTGCCCAAATGTTATTCACAGCTTTTTGTTGAATAGTGTTACATTATTGATAACATAGATTGATAATGCATTTAATGGTTGGCCTTCTGCAATCACAATCAGAACCCAATACATTTGGTGAAAATCGAACAGAGACATTTTGACATCGCTGACCCACTTGCAGCATCTCAATTAGGGACGACCAATCACGTCGTGTTCGAGTCCGCTTCCAAACGCATCGCATTGGTTGCGGAGGAGCTTATTATATATAGTAGGAGCGGCCTCGAATGTCAACAGCCACTCCCAGTGTCGACCGGTGCGGCTCTGTGCACCTGCACGTTCCATTAAGCTACAAGTTGGAGCCTCCGAGATAATGCGGCCACCCCATTGGTCCTTATGTTGTCACGTGGTTCTACGCGCAGCGTTGTGCTGCTTCAACTCTGTGTGAAGGAAACGCAACATTGAAATACTACTATTACTTATTTGACAAATATTTTAGGTAACTTGAATGGAACCTGAATGGAAATGGGATGCAGTTGATGTTCTTCTTGTCCAGCAGCAGCCAAGCAAGCCAAGTAAGACGGTGTCTTTTTGTTGGATTGTGGTAACTTAGGGTTCCATTTGGGAAAGCAAAAGAAATGTAACTTGCATGATGAGCGATGCGCGATGGTGCTCCACAGTTTTTAACGCAGCGATTCCCAGGCATGGCGGCTTTCGGCAGCGCTTGCGCACCGTGCGTGTGCAGGAATGTAAACAATGGCACATGTATCCATGCAATCATTGCTGTGACCAGAATGGAAACTGCTTTTATACCTACGTCACTGCCAGCTGAGATCTTGTCGAGAGTGTGTACCTGGCTTAACGAGGGTTCGACGTGTGCCATGGCCAGCTTAGAAAAGTAGACAGCGAATCCTTCGTTGAGCCACACATCGTTCCACCACTCCATGGTTACCAAGTTACCAAACCACTGAAAAAAGACCAAAAAAAGGTTTCTGAAAACATGGTATTGTAATCTATGGTGTATAAGGTAGATAGATACACATTATTTATTTGTCTCCAAAGGGGAATTATATTTGTCTTTCATCATGGGAAAACACTGAGCAAGGGAACCCTGCAGGAACATTCCTACTATAACAATAATCATAGGATTCTAAATATATATTTGAAGGAGAGAGTGCGAATCATCATGGGATAACGGGCATCAGATGCTCTAAATGTCATCGTTGTACTGTCTAGACAAAAACTATTATTAGAGCAATTTCCTCTGATTACTCAACCATAAGGTATTACCGGATACTGGTATGTTAAGTGATAGGATAAAGGCTACGTTAAGTGACGGATCACCCAAAATAAACATTCATAACTGTGCAGTTCTTGCCTTATCCTATAGCTGTAATACAATAAAATACCAAGTCAATTATTGTACTGCTAGAAGGTATTCTTAACAGTATGAAGGTTACTCACAATCATATTAGTTACAAGGTTATTAATTCATCTTAGATTGTAATATGTATGTATATACCTGATGTGCCACTTCGTGTGCCACTGTCTCCAGTATTCCGATTTTTTCTGGCAAGGAGTAGTTATCTGGGCATAGGAAGGACTGTTCCTGGTATATGACCAGACCCCAGTTCTCCATTGCTGCTGCTGGGTGGAATGACACAGCAACCTGGTCTGTGGACAGGGGAGCACCGGTTACTCAAAAATTATTTCCCCTTAACACATCACTGTTCAAAATCATCTTTATTGCCATTGTCAATGAACAAGTCACAGACTAGGAATTATTTGTTGGTACCGGTGCAGAGAATAAAGTATTACGAGCAAAGAATAAAAAAAATAAAAATAAAAACAAACACAAGGGCATGCATGAATAAGTCAATAAGTTATTAGTGCTGGAGCAGGGCATACTCCTAGGGCAACTCCGCAGTTCTTGGAACAGGTCAGTCAGTTCTCAGCAGTTGACAAATACCATGGAATTACATGCCATAGCCTGGCATCACCAGACAGATTCCAAAGAGAATCTTGTTCGCAAATAAAGAGCCCTCTCAGTCATTGTGCCATCATCCGCTGTACTCCAGACATCATTATGGTGTCTAGAGTGGGACATTGATTATATATGATGAGGGGCACTGGTTGGTATTTTTGCTAGTAATGTCTGATTGATGTGGGGCCACGCAGCGTTCCGAGATTCCAGAACTCCATTCCGATAAAGTTTGAATCACAAAAATGTGTAAACATTGTTTTGTCAAGGTTATGTTAGGGTTTGGTTAGGGTTAGGGTTTTGGAGGGACTCTAACGAAATAAGCTGGTCGTTTTTTTGCACTTTACATCGTGGCAGAATTCCTCGAGGCCTCGGAATGCATGCATTTAACCGATTGATGTATCTATCATTACTTTCTTTTTGAGCCAACAAAGACACTGGGGTTAAATGATGCATTCATCTACAGTATGTGTGGTAGCATGGCTGGTAACTTTGAGACAGTTAAGGCAGGAGAGGGGGAAGCTGCAGCATGTGTAGTGTGGTTGATATAGGCAGTCCAATCGGTCGAAATGTCTTTTTCAATGTCAGCCATAATCCATGCCCCTAACATGAGCCACGGAAATGTTATACACACACCTAGTTTCGGAGCCCCATTGTTGATGCCAGTGTATTCTTCAAAGAACTTTACGATCTTAACAGTCATTTCATTGGCGTACTTTAGATGTCCAGCCCGAACTTGCTCGCGCCGCCCATATGCCTGCACAAAAGAGAACATTATACATATTTTCACTATGTTAATTTAGTTCAATCAAACAACAACCGATATTGGGATTTGTATATGCACGTACGAGGGGGCAGCCTCGTATTACACTGGTGTCGGAAAGCTGAGCTCAGCTCATTGCCAAGCTTTGTTCAGACTCTACTCTAGAAAATATTGCAATATATGATCATATTGTCCAAAATAAGTCAATAAAGAAACAAACAAAAAAATTGCGTTATTACTGCCTCGCCTGCAGTGTGCACTAATCGCGTTTTGTGTGAGTGTGCCAGCTGCAGCACGCGCAGATTCTCCCCAGAGGCCTCGATGTCAGGTGTGTGTGAGCATGTGTGCACTCGTGGTGGTGTACTTGCGTGATGTCTGCTACACACTTGAATACCTATGTATCAATAATGAATGTAACACTTTGAACTGCGCCGCGCTACCGTTCACTTTTATTTAGAATTTAAGCATTTTTAATTTAGTGGGCTAAGGCACCTTCAAGAAGAAAACATGATCTATGATCTATCTGAATAATAGATGGATTGTTTTCTCAGTCTTAGACCTAGAGTAGATATTGTACTCGTGGAGGAGCTGAGGAATAGATCTGAACGGGGTCGACAACAAGCTGAGCTCAGCTCATTGCCAAGCTTCATTCAGACTCTACTTATGGGGCGTGTCGGAGCATCATTACACTGCCCCCTCCCGACATGGCTTCCGTCCCCGGAAGCCGGCTCCACTCGCCGAGCGCACCTCGCAGTGACCAAGCGACCCCGCGGCCCTTCTGTGCGGCGTCAACCACTTCCGACACCAGTGTAATACGAGGCTGCCCCCTCGTGGAGGAGCTGGGGAATAGATCTGAACGGGGTTGACAACAAGCTGAGCTTAGATCATTGCCAAGCTTCGTTCAGACTCTATTTATGGGGCGTGTCGGCTCATGCCAGGTCACCAACGGTGCCGGCCCAGAATGCACTGTGCTGCATTCATTACAATATATAAGAGTCGATGAGTCCTATATCTAGATTACCGTGATGCCTGATCCCGGGGCTGCATCCTCTTTTTCAAACTCTGAGATGGTGAAGGCCAACAGGTAGGTAGACATAGTGCTGGTGGTTTTGAATGTGGTGCTCTTCCAGCCCTCTTCCGCTAGACTGTTACCTATAGAAGTCAGTAGATGAGATTTCATCATCAGGATCACCTTTGTTCTTTAAAAGAATGGCTACAACACACTACCAGAAGGACAATCAGAAAATATTTTATGGATGAGAGGAAAAGCCAACATGGAAAAGGAGCATCGGCAGCTCTGTATGTCGTCATTGTAGAGTCTTATTGCCCAAGGGCATATATTGCCCTAGGACAATATATGAGGCAGAGGTTAGAAGTCCACAAAGTTTCCCCTCCCCAACATTGCGGACCAAGACTAAACATGAAGTGGAAGATTACATGACAACTTGTGATTGACAAACATTTTTTTTCATGATCCATTTAGCCATTATCCGCAGCAGCTAAGCAGCAGAAATGACAAAAATAAGTGAGTGTATAGCTGATTGGGGCCAGCTGATTAAAGCTGGGCGATGTGGACAAAAAACAATATTGTGGTAGGGTGGATTACTGCCTAATGTGGCTCCTCTTTAAACTTAAACTAATAAATGTCAGTGAAGCAAGCTAGAACAAAATCAATCGTTCGCGTTGAGCGGTCATTTGGTCTGGAGTAACCAGGGTTGAGAGAAGGTGTGTGTGTGTGTGTGGGGGGGGGCTTCTTTAAAAAAAAAATCAAATGAAGTTATCAAATAATAGCACAGTACAAGTGGACGAGGAGGAGAATTCTTTAAAAAAAAAGAATCAAAAAGAGTTATCCAATCACAGTAAAGGTGAAAATTAACCTGGAGTAGGAAGTGAAGTGGACTGTCAACTTTATTTCATCCTTTCACTGCCAGCCATTTAAAAAAAAAATGTTTTTAAGAATCTGTACTTTTAGAAGTACTTTTTTCTGTGGGCACTTTTTACTTCTACTCAGTAGATTTGTAACAAAAATATCAGTACTTCTACACCTTACTTTTCCCAAAGCAGGGTTGTTACTTTTTTCTTTTTTTCTTCAACAACATGGTAGGACTACATGTATAGCGTGAATGAGTCAGTAGAGGGCAGTACTCGGTAATGCACTGAGTACAGTAGCAGTTAATAAGTTGTTTTCCTTTAGTCTCTGGGAGTGCCCCTCAAAAACAATATCGCTTGTAGTTAGTGTGTTAAGACAATTCTAGGTTTTGTACTTTGTACTTTACACTTTAGAAAATACGTTTTACTTTACTTGAGTAGATATTTGGATCAATACTTTGTAGTCTTACTTGAGTTGTTTTTTTACAAATGTATTTTACTCTTACTAAAGTAAGAAATCTCAGTACTTTTGCCATCTCTGGTGACGTCTGCCTAATTTGCCCAGACTCAATGTACCGTCTAGCCGCGTGCAATGTGTGGATAATTCGTTGGTTCTGGCTCACCAGGCTAGCGTGACCCGGGTCACAGAACCAATTGTAACGGGGGTGAAGCGGTCATATTCAAATTTGGAAACTGTGATTGAACCGCCAACTAAAGCCTATTCAGTTGATTGTGGTAAGAAATGAACTGCTATTTGTGCTTAGATTCTTAACCTGGTAAGCGACTCATGGCACTGGATTATCCTACACTCCCATGATGCACTGCATCATTGTGTCACCAGTGGCGCTCTGGCGCCACTTACAATAGCCTGGGATTTGCGGTAGAGGGCGCTATGCCCTTAAGACGGAGGAGCCACGAGTAAGAATTGCTAATGCTAACGACTAGCACCTGTGGCTCCTATATTTAAGCAGCAGGCTCCGTCCGGCTCAGCCTGCTGGCATTGTCTTGGAACCCGAGGATGAGTATCACCTTTTACCTAATCCAACGGTTAAATAACTCGGCCTCAACCATGCGGTTATGGTTTTCTGCCGACAGGCGGGAGTTTATATTAAGTCGAACTTTCCACTCCTGTCTTTTAGTGCGTAGCTCATTCCCTCTAGCAGCAAACTGTGACTAGCGACTCAAAACACTCCGTAGTCCCTTCTCCAATACTTTATTGGAGAGGAGCCGGCTACCAATGATTATCACACTCGGCGAGTTGTGGCCATCTCGAGCCACAAATACACTCGTACGAATTCCATCTGTGTGTATGAGGCTAGCTGGTTCGCACAGAGTCGCATCTACGGTTTGTCTGCCTAGAGCTAAATTATCTTCGTGAGTCCAATCTTTACTCACGTTATTCGGCCAGTATCTCTGGCATAGTGTGAGAGTTCCACAACACTCTCCTTGGGCTTAATGCACAGTTGGCATTGTATCCAGTTCCACCAAGCACGCACCTTTAACATGCATCCACACATCCAAACTCCCAAATTGCATGTTCAATGGTAGTTGTAAACAACTACCAGCAGGACCCGTAACACATTGTTCTTCTTCTGCAGTACTCTTGTGTTGTGTGTGCGTGTGTGTAATTACTTGCAGCAACTCCTAATGGTCCCTTACACACCCGCCACAAGAGGACAGTGAAAGCACGCTTACTTTTCTCTGGCCAGTTTCCCAGGGCAAAGACCAACGAGCTGTCGGCATCACGACGATGGGTGATGGTCACGTCAAACGTGGCCTTCATTGCCGGCTCATCGAAACACGGAAAGATCGTCCTGGCATCGGTGGGCTGCAACTGTGTCGTCACAACGGTTCTACAGACACACGTGCAGAAGTAGATATCTTTAATCAAAGTGTTTCTATTTCTTTCTATCGGTACAAATCTAAAATCTCTCAATAATAATAATACAGATTTTAAAATTGATTTGTAGAGGACTAAATTTGCCGCTTTCTATAGTACGATTATTGAAATGTGATTTAAGGCAACCTGTTGTGTTTGATGCACACTGTTGCAACATCATTACCATTACAACTGCTCTTTCTTAATGTTCCTCGAGGACAATTATTGTAATGTTGTCTAGGCGACATTTGTGAGTGTGATTTATATTGACCAGATCAAGGGTAAAAAGAGAATGGATGTTAGATGGCAGCACCACCACTCATCTACACAGCTGAATGAATGAATGAATTTTGCTGTTCGATGGCTTTGACGAAGCTCCGAGGATTCATAGTTTTAATCCCATGTGACAGAGTTTTGGGCCGACAAGGGAGAGCGAGTTCTGTCCGAAGGAGGTTTTTTTGTTTGGTAAAGAGCAGTTACCTTGGGAGCCGCTTCTTAGATTGTTTTTGCTTCTGCTGAGGAATTTGTCTAGCGGGCCGGGGGCAGCCCCGTTTAGGATTTTGTACACCAGGGTGATGTTTGCTAGTTCCGAGAAGTTTCGGAAGGAGAGTACGTTTTTTGGGAATCTTACAGTGGTGGTCCATAAGGCTTTTTTGTCCAGTATTTTAGAGCTCTTAGTGCACGGAATGAAACTTTGAAGACTAATAAAGAACATGAAAAATACATACATATGATGATACATCTTCATGATGGATATGATATACAGTGTATATCATATTTACATGATATACTATGTCGGGGGATTGCCCTAATGTGGGCCATTTTTTGCAGCTGTTCCTAATGTGGGACAGTTGCCTAAAGTGGAACAGTGAAATGTAGTGTTGAACAGTTGAAGTTCATGTTAGACACATCTCCAAAGTTTGCTTTTACCATAGTTTCACTGACATTCATTAGTTTAGGGAGGAGCTACTGCAGTTTAGGTGTCCCACATTAGGCAGTGGCAATCTACCCGCATGTTTCTCACATTTCTTCCGGCTGGAACCCACAAAAGTATACTCTTGGGCCAACTGTTTGGTGGTTTACAACCAGACCTGATAGACAAGAATGTACCGTTTAACAACAATGCTGTAAATTAATAGAAAATCAGATAAGACCATGTCTACACAGGGCCGACAGACGTCTGTCTCCGCTGAGACTGACCCACCATAGCTGACCTCTGCTGACCTACTTAGATAGATAGATAGATACATACTTTATTAATTCCCCAGAGCAATCACATCTTATTGGCTCAGCAGGAGAAAGAACAGCGCAATAGGCACACCAAAGTACCCAGATGTCATACTTAAGTAAGAGTAAAATACATTTGTGAAAAAAACAACAACTTGAGTGCGACTACAAAGTACTGATACAAATATCTACTCGAGTAGAGTAGATACTCGAGTTAAAATTACCTACTAGAGTTAAAATTACAGGCTCAGAAACATACTGAAAAAGTATTTTTGAAAGTAAAAAGTACAGGCTCTAAAAATTACTCAAAAGTATTTTTGAAAGTATAAAATACAAAGTAAAAAAAAATGTATATAAAATGTACTTTTGCAATGCCAGTTTTACAATGATTGAATATTTAAATGTTAAAAACCTAGCGTAACTTACTTCACCTAAGGTTCATAAATCCCACTGCCAAACATTGAAATTAACATCTGTTGGTATTATCGCCCCCTATTTGTTCATTCACACCATACATATCCCTACCACCTACCAAAAACAAATAATGAGCCTGTTTTGGGAAAAGTAAAGAGTAGAAATACAGATAAGATGAGAGAAAAATGTTCTTCTAAAATTACAGATACATGAAAAAAAACGACTTAAGTACAGTAGCTAAGTTTTGGTACTTCGTTACTTGCCATCGCTGTGTATAGAAACAGATACATGAACAAGAGAGGGAGTTCCACCATGGAAAAAAACAATGCACAGCTATTGGGAGCTCTGTATGTCATTATTGTACAGTCCATTGTCACTGTTGTGATTAATGGTATTGTGGTGTTGACAACATCAATACCACGGATGACAGCAATGGTCCAAGATGCTCTGCACTTTGAGCTTACTTCAACTTTCTTTGTTCCTGATGAATATGGCTTTTTAAAATGAATTAATACATACATACATACATACATACATACATACATACATACATACATAAATAATGATGAAATACAGTCAAAATCCGACTTAAAGTTAGTCACCCAGTGGTCACATGTTCTTCTGGACCAATGGTCTGGCTGCTTCTTGTAGTTATTCCAAAAGGAATGAGAAAATGGAACGAGTTGCACTGATTATTAAATCATGCATTTGTGGGTCACAGATCCACACGAGAGCATTTGGGTGTTGAATAGCACACCGCAAGCTACCACCATCCGTTTTAAATAACACGGTAGGTGTGTGTGTTCCCACCGAAAATACATGTTGAAAAATTGCCAAAAACACAGCGAACTAAATGACACCGGACGTGACGTTCAGACACCGGAAGTACACCCCGAACTCGTCTATTAGGGGCAGGGGCTTGCTCGGCCGGCTGCGGCTGCTTGAGCTGTGTCGACGAGTTTAGCTATACAGTGATTGTGAAAATAGAGAGTTTGCATATTGAATACATAACATTTAGAGTTAATAACTTTATCGAGATCAAATGATTTTAACACTATTCATTATCTTATCGATATATCACCCTTAAACCCAAATGCACAATGTTGTGCATAAACGTATAAGTATTGTTGTGTTACATAGATTCTCATATAAAAAGTACTTAGTCCGGCTTCTGAAGTAAAAACAACACATTTGTTCTTGCTGCGAATTATTTCCCGGTAAATTATTGGAATTTTGGGTATTTGACTTCATTCACTATTGACCTTCATTCGCCTTCCTTCAGCAGCATGATTGGACGAAGGGAATAAGAATTGTGTGATTTTATTTTTTGACTGACAACTGCGAGACTCGGGACTAGTGCTTCATTCAGATACCTTTTACTAAATATAATATTGAATCACTACTGCAACTTGTCAGAAGGTTTTGTGCAATGTTGTTTGTATGTGTCGAAACCACAGACAAATATACGTGCGCACGTATAAGCACACATGCATACACACACACGCATACCCATAAACGCACACACACGCACACGCACACACACACACACACACACACTATGATGCCTCCAAGACATGCTAAAATAAACAAACAGAGCCGCACAGGAGGGATCGAGCCACTTGGCCGACTATAAAACCTAGTGTCTGGAGTCAATTATATATTTCAGATGCATTTCCCTTCTGTCACGCAAAACACACATCTGGTCCACTCTGTTAGCATGTGATGTCAGTAACTGCTGGGCCTGGTTACCGTGCAAACTTGGAGTTATCTCTGATTTCAAAGTGACTTCTGTGCTGCGTGAATGACTCCATGAATGAATGTATTCAGTGGCTGCCACTCTCCTACCTGAGCGTGCTCAAAGAACGATGAGTTCATAAACTCCTTCGTATTTAAGGTGAAGATGAACGTAGAA
>OMKY01232221.1:0-14864 GCA_900302395.1 Bregmaceros cantori | reverse complement strand
TTCTCTTTTCAAAATGAAGATGGAGAGAGAGAGAGAGAGAGAGAGAGAGAGAGAGAGAGAGAGAGAGAGAGAGAGAGAGAGAGAGAGAGGGAGAGAGAGAGAGGGGGGGAGAGAGAGAGAGAGAGAGAGAGAGAGAGAGAGAGAGAGAGAGGGGGGAGAGAGAGAGAGACAGAGACAGATTTGAGAGAGAGAGGGAGGGGAAAGAGAGAGAGAGAGAAAGAGAGAGAGAGAGAAAAAGAGAGACAGAGAGAGACAGAGACAGAGACAGAGAGAGAGAGAGAGAGGGGGGAGATTGATTTGAGAAAGATCAACAATAGACAGAGACACAGTGAGAGACAGAGAGAGTGAGGGGAGGGATAGAGAGACAGAGACACAGACAGAGAGAGGATGAGAGAGGAAGAACAAGAAGAGACGGAGGGAGAAAGAGAGAGCTGATGGTGGAGAGATAATAGGTTTAAACAATGACAGGTCCTGACCTGCTACCCAGGACTTTAATATCCAGCAAGCAGCCCTAGCTGAGATACACCATGGAGAACATCTCCATTCCAGGGAGGTCCTTCAGTGTTAAACTGATAACTTTCCAACAGATGGATTTGTTCCAGATTCTGTGTGTTAATGCTCTAGGGGAGGTTCATGATGAGATTTTGGAGGAAAGAGACAAGCAATTTCAAGATGGCCGGATTCAAGATGGGAACAGTTTTTTTGGTTCATAATGATTAGTTTTAAGATGAAGCATATACATTTAATTTCATATAAATCTTTCAAGATGCCTGAATTTTTCCCTTTGTGTGACGAGTACATTTTTCAAGTAACTAGTACTTTTACATGTATTTATTTCTCTGATGACTCTTTACTTGTACTCAGTACATGTCCAACACAAATATCAGTCTTTCTAGTACTTTACTTTTTATAGACTATAATATATTTTGTTTGCGCAACGACAACGATCTACAAGGACTTTTGAGTATATTTGAGAGCCTGTACTTTGTAATTTTACTTTTTTTTTACTTTTTCTGAAGTAGGATCCTTTGCCATCTCTGCACAAAATACGCTAGAGGGCTGGGACCTACGAGAGGTCCGCTATGTCTCATGAGAATGTGGCATTTGGCACGGAGCGCTGCGGTCCACTGCCCCACTGGACTGGAGAGGGGGGGGGGGGGTGTCGCTGAGAGTAGAGCTGCAGGAGTCATCAATTTGGAATTCAAAGTGGATCCGGTAGCAACAACTACAATATTTCTGGGCTCCATTGATGGTTCTGGTGCGCTTGGGGATATCCCTTTAGCAGTCGGCAATGACTGCATACTTCTATTATTTTTTTTTTTCAGTTGTGGTGCCTAAAATAAAAGGCTGCGCTTACATTACATTTACAGGCCAAATATTTTTATTTTTATTTTATTTATTTATTTATTTTTAGCGGAATTCGAAAAAAGGCACTTCGATCGCATCCAAGATGCCGCGTGTGCAACACCTGCATAGTTCGTATGAGAGACTTGGCGGGTCCGCATTGGCCGAGTGGTTATGGACACCACATCTAACGCGACCCCATTCATGTTAGTGGCGCTGTGTCTACCGCAGCGTCCGCAGTGTCGCGAGTTCGACTCCGCTCGTCGACTTGTCTGCAAAGTCTACCCCCGATCTCTTCAACCCAGTTTCCCACTAATCCTATCCAATAAAGATGGAAAAACGGTGGTGACGCCGGAAAAAAAAAGGAATGAGAGACTTATGTATTTTTCTCCTCAGGTTGGTATGAAATACAAAATAAAAACCAGCTGAAAGTCATATATAAAGGCTGCTCCTATCCAAGATGTTCTCTACCTACGTAGAGAACATCTTGTAATCTTTGCAGTGTCCTTTCTAGTCCGGCCCTCCCACCATGTCCCAGAGTCTCCCGGGGAGTGGTTCTCTAGGTAGGGCAGTAGTGAATGAGTCAGCTCACCTCGGTGGCCATGATCCTCAGCCTGGAGGGAGAAGGAAGAGAGAAGAAAACACGTTAAAGCAGAATTTCACACACGCGCGCCACGCCCGTCTCCTCCACCTGGACTCCAATAAACCATCAAACTGAGTGGAACTTGCAAGTATCAGCTAAAAGACACTTTTTAACGCCATCTTGTACATTATTAAGGCTGAAGCTATCTGATATTTTAGTAATCGATCATTCTAACAAGATGTTTATTCACACACATTTCATCTGACTTTTGTAGCAATTAGGAATATACAATAGAAAATAAGGCATTTCTCTGGATAATGAACGACCAAGTCATTTACTTTTTCGTTAACAACTATTTTCGTTTAATCCTGGCGGCGGGATACATTTTGCTGGTATCACGTACGGTTAAGTGGTATTATTTCCACTTCATGACCATTATATAGGAGAAATACGGCGGTGTAGTTAGGCTGCTGGCGATTGGTAGCATATTACCTTGGATAAATAATAGAGCAATTTCAAACAGACAATGTTAAGCAGCTATCGCTTGCTGCCTGTTCCAGGGGTGTAAATCACACCTATCATGGCGATACGATTCAGTATCGATTTCCTGAGCCAACGATTCGATTTTTTTTTTCGATACTCAAGAATTCACCACGATACGATTCGATACGATACGATTCTTCGTTTTTTTAATTTAACCTTACAGGAGACTGGAATTACGTCCAGGAGCAAATGGATGAAAATAGACCAGAAAAAAGATAGATACTCTTGCGGAGGTATCAATACATTGTATCGTCAGCTGTTGTATCGATATATCAATACTAAATCGATATTATTTACACCCCTATGTGATACCAGCAAAATGTCTGCCGTGAGGTCACCGTGCAACAGCCCTATTGTGACTTTTCTGCATTTAAAAAAAAAGAATATGTAAAAAGGGGACTCACGACAAAGGCAGGGTGCACGGCCGACTCCGGCGGGTATACGATGAAGTGTCGCAGGGTGAAGCCGAAGCCCTGCGCCGTGCGCCGCAGCAGCACCGTCTTCGGGCCGGACCACGAGAACAGCTCGTCATCCTCATAGAGACCGGCGGGAGGTTCTAACACGTCGGCCCACTCAGAAGACTCCCTCTGCTGAGGAACAAGCACGCAGTCGTTATGGCGATTACAGTAAAGAGAGTAAAACGCTACGTCATTTACACACACACGGCCCAATGCCGCTTTGGCGAGGCCCCAAATGTATGGTAACTTTTATATTTGATTCTATTTCTTTCCCTCTTCCACCCCTTTCTCACACTCTTCTTTTTAGATTTTGTGGATTTGGAACCACTCTATGTGATGCTGGTAGACGGAAAGTACATCTGTTAAAAGTAAATGAATGTTTTGTTGTGTTCTATATTCTCTCAATCCACCAAATAAAGTTTAGTCATATTGCACCCACACAAACTATGCTATGGGCCCCCCCTCCGACACTCATGGGCATGGATGCAGACAGTCGTCGGCCCGTGCATATACCCCGGTCCCTGGGGTGTCAACAGCCGTGGCGGATGCGAGGGTTGAGAAACTAGACCTGTGTATCGGGAGGGTCGGGTTCTGAACCCTTGAATTAGCTCTAGTCACGACGATTGTCGCGTTCGCTGGATGCCCCAGGGGAAATCTTAAAATACAGCACACACACGTGCAACTCTCACACATTCAACTCTGTTGAGTAGGATCCTAAAGGCATCATTATATGCAACCTGTAACCTTTTACATTTGCCTCCCATTTCCAAGCTGTGAGTTTTAAAAAGACGCGCCCAGGTTGAATCTTGTTCCTGACAGATGGTCCATGCGGTGGAACGAGTAGCCGTAGTAGAATATATTTAGGTTTTGTTTTAATGTGTTGGGAGGGTTAAGGTGGAACAGACGCTGTGAGGTGCAGCACAGAGAACCAACTAGTCCGACCCGTTTCAGAACACTGCTGGTGGCTGTAGTCAGCGCTGCATTCACTGATAGTTTTACTTACGGCTGAATGATAGATCACCACGAGGGCGCGCACCAAGGTTTATCCAAAAAAACAGCATTTTGTGCAGTTAGGTCATTTTTAAAAATATCTCGCAATGCATTATGGGTTACATTGCTTCACTCGTGTACATCCGATGCGCACTACTTTTTGTGGTGCATTGTGGGATACTTTCAGTACACTATCTAGGGTACATGGAGAATTTGGACCTCCCCTACAAAATGGTGTGCGCCCCATATAGTGCACTATATGGGGGATAAGGAGTGATTTCAGACACAGCCATAGAGTCTGCAGCTTCACAGTACATGCCACTTCATCTTGTTATTCTTGTAGAAAAGGTTTTGTCTTAAAGACATTAAATGAAAGGTGTGCGTTGTGAAAAAACCCTCAAATGAAACATGTTGGGTTTTAAGTATTATTACCAACGCACTCTTTCCTGAACAAAAAAAAAACGTAACTACATGGGACCCGCGGTGGCCGAGCGGGTAGAGAGCGAGTCCCCCAGACCACAGGTCGAGCAGTGCCGTGGGTTCGCACAACCCCTGCGGCTTTTCTGCAATGTCTCCCCCGACTCTTCATCCCACTCCCGATGTAATCCTGTAACTGTCTCTCAATAAAAAAGAATGAAAAACTGTGCTTGCATAAAAAAAAATTTAAAAAATAAACTTCAACAAAATCGCAATGGTGGAAAAAAAAAAATCAATATTTAAAACCGTGCAGCCCTTATTAAGTAGGGATGAAAATAGAACAAACCATTTGCCAAATGTATGAAAAACATGATTATAAATATCCTGGGCTAGGATCACAAGAGTTCAGTGACCGCTAGGACCCAGTAACTGCTGTCACTGATAACTGAAGGTTTCTCCATAATATGGTTCAACGGCTTAAAGTCAATGTGACGTGAAAATATTTACAAACAATCTTTTGCCCCTCGATAATCACAACAGTCAAAATGGCAATATGAAGAGCTTCTTAGATATATTAAATACATTCACACTCTTGACACACCATAGAACAAGAAGGATCTTCTGTGGTGTAGGCGCACGCAAAACCATTGCATCCCCCTACACTCCGAGTGTGTACAATTGTGCATAATTATACCGATAAAGTTTAAATCCCAAAAACGATACGCTTATTTTGTTAGGGTTAGGTACGGGTTTTGGAGGGACCCTGACAAAAAGAGCAGATCGTTTTTTTTGTATTTACACTTTACATCATGGCAAATTCTACGCCAAAGTTCATTTTGGAATGCAGAGGCTTCAGAATACAGGCGTGTAGCCGCCCACCGCGCGTCATCGGGAGCAATTTTGGCTTCATTTCTTCGATCGCACGGAGACTGTCCGTGCCGGGATTCCAACCAGCAACCATTCAGTCTTCAATGCTCCAGACTTGTTGATAAAATAAATATTTATTGCAAATACATGAAAAAAATAATCAAAAATATATTAGTGTATGTTTGTCTGAGTAAGTAACATCATTTTCATATATTTGAACTAAAAATTGACAAGTTGACAAGATTAATTTCTGTGTCGCTGTGCATATTTCTTTTTTTTCTTCTTTTTTTAAGGGAAAAAATATCCAACTAATTATTCGAATAATCGTTTTAATAATCGGCAACTAATCACCTATTAAATATTTATTGCAAATACATAAATATGAAAAAAAAAATCAAAAATATTAGTGCACGTTTGTCTGAGTAAGTAACATCATTTTCATACATTTGAACTAAAATTGACAGGGTCGATGTGCATATTTCTTTTTTTTCTTTTTTTAAGGGAAAAAATATCCAACTAATTATTCGAATGATCGTTTTAGTAATCTGCAACTAGTCACCTATTAAAATAATCGTGAGTTGCAGCAGCGCTAATACACAGCATGTATTGCTCTCAAATGCCTGAATCCAGTGACGGACAGGAACATTTATCACATCGCCGTACCCACAATCAAAGTGTCAGTCATCCATTCAGACGGGAGTATCTCAGCTCTGCTATTAACTGCAACTGTGTACAAAACATGGCTATGTATCACTCTTTCAGTGTGTACAAAAAACTACCGTGATGAGCACCCTGTAATGTTTCTGAGCTGGAGGGGACGGGGATAGTGTGGAGAGAGACTCAAAGGAGGGAAGGTTTAAAGGAAAACACCAAAAACCCATACTGAAATATGTTCCCTGTAAGGCTGTATGATTTTGCCAAAAAATAAAATCCAGATTTGTTTCCAATTTCTTGAAGAAAAAGGGCAAAATAAATAAAAACGAGAAGTTTCATATTTCAAACTTTGCAAATGGTGTCCATTTTTGTAATCAAGTAGAGACATGCGTTTAACGTATCCACATAACTTGAAGCCATCTTATTATCAATGTTAAAAAGGAAATACGATTTGACGATTTCACTTTCTCAAAAATCCTCTGAACTAAATAATCCGATTTCGATTTCAAATCGATTTTCTGCACAGCTCTAGTTCCCTGTGTACAAAATCACTCCCTATTCCCTATATAGTGCACTACATGGGGCTTATGGCCACACACCATTTTGTAGGGGTGTCCGAATACTCCATGTACCCTATATAGAACACTCAGACCCCAGACCAAACATTTTAACCCATAATCCATTGCGAGACACATTAAAAAAATTATAAACATGGCACACTGGGAGTCAACAGCGACCGACCACTGCAAATAGTTATAAATGTACAAAAGTTGTTTTGATTGTTGAATTTCATAATGTTAAAATAACTTTGACGGCGCAACTCTAGTGTCCGAAATATCGGTCGTTGCTGTTGAGAACAATACAACTAAGCGCACTATATAGTAGGGCTGCAGCGATTAGTCGATTAATCGATGACTAATCGACTATGAAATTAATTGACAACGAATGCAATATTCGATAATCGCCACGGAGTTGAATCATTGTTATTTTAGTTTTTTTTGCTGACAACCCCACCAATGTATCTACACAAATTTGATATTACGTAATAATTTCTGAAAATCCAGAATATGATTCAACATTATTGATTAAAAAAATGAATATGAAGAAAACCATCAAAATATTAGCATAACTATTAATTGTAACGAGTTTGTGTTAAATTGTAACTAAATTGTTGTACATGTGTTGGCTGTCGTGAACCAAAATTGAGTACATTTCAAGTTGACATCATTCTGAGTGGCTGTGAATATTTTGGGTAATTTTTGAAAGGAAAAGTATCTAACCCATTAGTCGATTAATCGTTTCAATAATCTAGAGCTGCAACTAATGATTATTTTGATAATCGATTAATCGGCCATCTTTTCTGGCGATTAATCGGAACATTTGTATTTTCGGAACACATGTCTTTTTTTGCGCCCCCCCCCATTCGGGGCTTTATTCAGGATTGGCTGGAAAAAGGGTGAAGAAAGAGGAGGAGACATACGGCAAAATGTCAGGGAGAGGAGGCGAACCCACGAATCTGCGTGCCACACATAAGGCATTTGTGTGCTTTGCAGTGTACGCACTCTTAACAGACTGAGCTACTGCGGCGCACACAAATTGTAGTGATTATCAACCTGAAACATTATTGATATTTTAAACGTTGAACAACATATTCAACACATTTAAGCAGAGGAGTGAGCAAACAAGGCAGCGATTAATCGCTGAATCAGTTGCATTAATCGATTAATCAGTTGCAGCTCTGCAATAATCGTCACCTAATCGACTATTGAAATAATCGTTAGTGGCAGCCCTACTACATAGGGAGTAGGGTATAGGGGGCAATTTTGGACACGTCGATGTGACTATCCACCCTGAAACAACGCTGGGGGAGTTTCAGCACAGCCGTTGTCTCAATGTAAAATATTTGAATAAAACAACAGCATGATTGCATAACAGTCATGGGATGTGGAGGTTCCCTCAGGCAGACAGACAACAGTCCAAGGCTACAGAGGACACTAGAGATATTGTCTTGGGGGATAAAGTCAAGACTAACGTGCAAACAGCATTTTAGGTGCAGGGTGCATTCAATTTCAATGCACAAACAGAGGAGATTGTTGCAGTTTAAATGTAAAAAAATAGGGCTTTGAACCGGTTCAAGGAACGAAAATGAAAAACCAGGAACTTTTTGTATTTTCCAGGGAACAGAAAGTGAACCGGAAATGTTATTTTTTTTTTTTATGTTCTGGAACAGAAACACTTATTTTAAAATAATGGTAACCGGGTTAATACCGGTTTTATTTTGTTCCTCAAAGGAGTGCACTTTGGGATAGCTTCATAAATAAAACAAGAGTATCCCTCAGCTGTGGAGTGCTACCAGCAGGCAGAAGTGAGTCGTTGGTTCGCCCCGACATATATTATAAAGCATTAAACAGCTGACAGGAACAAAATTAACCGTTCTGGGAACAAATGTTTTTTGTTCTAACCGATTCGGGAGCGTCAATTTATTGGTGGAACTCATAACCCGAAACGTTATAATTCCGTTTCTGTTCGGAACAAACCGATTGGGAAAATATCGGTTCAAAGCCCTGGAAAAAACTGATGTGAAAGTGGAAGTACTGGATTTTGACGCCTGCGAGACATACACACACATTGAGCCTGCAGCTTCACTGTGAACACACCTCTTCATCTTGTTAGTGGAAAATATTTACATTAACACAGGAAAGAAAACATGTACATTTGAAATGAAGTCAATTTGGGTTCACGTTAGCAAACCAATGTACAACAATTGAGTTCATTGCTCGCTAATATTTTGATGGTTTTCTTCATAATCATATTTTTTATCAATCATGTTGAATGATTTTACTCATATTTTGGATTTTCAGACATGATATCAAGTGATATCAAATTTCTGTGGACCATTGGGTGGCGGTGTCTGCAAAAAAACTGCTGACAATAACAATGGCTGTGTCCGAAATCGCTCCCTATCCCCTACTCCCTATCCCCCATATAGTGCACTCACTTATAGTGCACTCAACAGCAACTGCCAAGATTTTGGACACTAGAGTCGGCGCCGTTGAAAATCATTATGAATTATAATTATAAAAAATATAATTATAAAATTCAACAATCATCACAAAAAGTCAGAAGTACTTACTCCCGCCGCGACATTTTTTTAAAGTTTAGGTCATTTTTAAAACGTCTCGCAATGCATTGTGGGTTATTTTGCTCGGTCTAGGGTACATCCGATGCTCACTACATTTCACGGTGCATTGTGGGATACTTTCAGTGCACTATCTAGGGTACATGGAGAATTCGGACACCCCTATAAAATGGCGTGCCCCCCATATAGTGCACTATATGGGGGATAGGGGGCGATTTCGGACACAGCCAATGATTCTACTCCTTGGCGATTAATCGATTACTGCATTAGTTGTCGATTAATTTCATAATCGATTAATCGACTAATCATTGCAGCCCTAATATAGAGACACAGGAAGTGCGTTACACTGAAGTGCATTTCGCGGGAAAACTATGTCTGTAGACGGAGCTGATCAGAAGGCATTGGGGGGGCAGACAATAGACGGGGTGCGTGGTTGGGATGCCTGGCGTCCCTTCAGGTCCCCGGGGCCATGTGGATTCCAGACCCCCTGAAAGGGATTCAGCAGCTGGCTGCTGCTGCTATTTGCAACCCTCAGATCTGGCTGGATACGCCGTGGGGTTGGAGGAGCCAGGGGTGCGTGGGGTGCTGAACACATGCCTGGCGGGGTTATCAACCTCTAGACAATAGTCGAGTAGAGACGTTTGCACGGATTGTTGCGGTGGAAAAAAACGTTTTTTGTTAAGACTGCACGGTTTTAATCAAAATAAAGGTTGTGTTTTTTCCACCATTGTGATATATTGTGGTTTCGTAGTTGTGTTATTTTGTTTTGTTCATTAGAGGGTGGGAGGCTAACTGCAAAACGAACGCAAAACTCGTTTAATTTGCGGGGTTTTTTTTTCATCGCACACCTTCCATTGAATGTGTATACGATAAAGTGCCTTTTCAAAATGCACTATTCACTATCAAGATGAAGAGGCAAGTTTACAGTGAATCTGCAGGCTCCATGTGTGTGTGTATGTCTACTAGGCGTCAAAATGCAGTATTTTTGCTTTCAATGCAGCTTTCACATTTAAGGTGCAATAATCATGCAAAAAACCCTTTTTTTAAATAAACGGTGGTGCACCCCCTTGTGGTGTTCCCATCGCATTTGGTCAGCTACTATGATTCGTCATTAGTGAAGTATCACTCAAAATGCCCCCCACACAGTCCAGCGTCCCCTTGGTATGGTCCATTAAAAATTAAACCACCAAGGTCAAAGTCCAAAGTGTGACCTTTAAAAATTAACTAGTTCAAAAGTACTTCAGAATACGACCACGTGGGGGTTCCACAATTCTTGGGCATAATTCACACATGATTATTTACCATGTTTGGTCATGAAGTCAGGAATCAACTTTGCCCATCAACACGGCATCGAAGCCATGGTTGGCATAAGATCTCAAGGACTCTCAAAAACAATCCTTCAAGGCACAGTGCCAGGGGGTTGTCCACTAGGGCTGCAACTAACGATTATTTTAATAGTCGATTATTGAAACAATTAGTCGATTAATCGGTTAGATAATTTTTACTTTTTAAAATAACCCAAATTCACACAGCAAGATAAATGAATCCTGTTAACTTAAAATCTAGTCAAATCTGGCTCTTTTTTACCTTCTAATGTACAAAGATTAAGTTACACCTTCTGCCAACAAAGGTATTGCATGTAATTTATAGCATAATATATTCATAGTTTTCTTCATGTGCATGCATTTTTAATCAATTATGTTCATTTAATGTTTAATATTTTCTGAAATTATGAATGAATATCAAATGTGTGTGGATAAATGGGGAAACATCTGCTGAGAATAACAACAATTACATTTGTTGCCGATTATCGATTATTAGATTAGTTGTCGATTCATTTTATAATAGATTAGTCACCGCTTAATCAACTAACCGTTGCTGCCCTATTGTCCACATCCAAGAGTGGCCAAGGTACAGGCTGAGTGACACCACGCGAGTGGCTGAGGACAGAGAGAGATGGAGGAAACTGGGTGCAAAGTCTTGAGAGGCGCCCCAACGGTCAGTCAGACTACGGGACTGATGGCGATGATGAACAGAGCGAACCTTACATCTTGGCATTGATTTGTTCTAAGCCTTATTGTCTCGTATCCGTACTCGTACTTTCATATTTTCACTTGATTGCACAATGTTTACAACATGGGACTAGCCTCTGCTGTGACCCATCAAGTTATCTCGGTGATATCTGGAATAAATCCCATAGCAATTGTTTTGAAAGCATGTGTGATCCAGTCTGCTGTGGGTGGCTATTACTTATGTCTTGGGGTCCCTAAAAATCAGTTAGTTAAATGCCTCCGTATGAATGAATGGCACACAGGATCTGGATCTCCATATGAAATGCCATCCAGAATAATACCACCAAGTTCCAACTAACAATTTTATTCAGCTCTGAAAAAAAATAGTTGAAGAAAGTCTTGATTCTTAATAATTTTGAGAATACCAATGGCTTTTTCATTATCTATTCATCTCAACAGTGGATTTATTGGGAAAAAAATACAGTGCAATCTGTGTTAATCTGACCTACAGGCTATAACTCAAACCTTATTTGTATAGCACTTTTCATGCAGCGCATACAAAAACTGAACATTGAACAGTACAACATTACCCACAGCCTCCCAAGTCCCAACGCAAGCAAACACACTCACCACCCACACACACACACTCTGAGGCTGATGTACCGATAACAGCAACATCCTAGTTATAAGCCAGGTCAAAGCGATGTGTCTTGAGCTTCTTTCTAAAAGCATCAACAATCTCCACGGCCCCAAGGGCCTCCGGTAGACCA
The DNA here is from genome assembly GCA_900302395.1 of Bregmaceros cantori. NCBI lineage: Eukaryota > Metazoa > Chordata > Actinopteri > Gadiformes > Bregmacerotidae > Bregmaceros > Bregmaceros cantori. Next base: position 3,087 of record OMKY01232221.1, on the reverse strand, counting down.
TTCCCCAGTCGAGGGCCATAGAAGTTGAGTGCGGCCTCTCTGCGTCCAGCCGGTAGGTGATAACCATAGTGCTTTTAGGGATCTGGCTGTGATTCTGTGTTGTGTAAAATGTGTCAGCCTACTGAGAACCGGGTGTTTTTCTAGGCCCTCTCCAGTGTGCACCCGGGGATCTGGGGCTGATGTCACGCGTGCGTAGACATGCCATTTGGTGATGTCATAATGTCCTCAGCGAGGTTACTTCAGTCCTGAGTGAAGGGGGCACTGGGACTGGTGGAGTTTTGTCATTCTATTCTATTTTTATATTATGTCTTACTTGTCCTTATAATTAGTTAACTTGTTTTTATATTTCTTATATTTGTCTTTAGCTGCTTTAGTTCTACGTCTAATAAAATCCTGATATAGTGCATTTTTCTTTTTGCGTGCATTTTGTAATCCTTTGGATAACCATACACAATGTTTGTAAGTTAATTTATATTCCTTAACTGGACAGTGTTTATCATATAATGAAGGCAATATTGCTACGAATGGATCATAAGCATTGTTAACATCTTCATTGAGAATCATGTCCCAGTTTTGCATACTTCATTCCTGTTTGGAGAGATTAATTGATTCCTCTGTCTTCTATATAGTTTGTGATTATCTTCCGGGCGTCTATAAGTGCCACCCAATTCCTGTAATCACAACCACCTCACTTCCTCCTTCATGTTGACACGGTACTGCGTTGAGGAACTTGTGGTCAACCACACAAGTCATTCGTTTCATCATCACTGGTGAACACAATCCACTCAATTCAAGACTTACAAGTCTGCATTCAAACAAACATGGAGATCACAAGGGAATCAATTTAAAAGTATGTGAATGTTTTTTTTGGGTGACTCTTCTCTCTGTGTGTGGCACAGATACAATTACAAATACACAAGGGGCCGTTTTGTCTAAAGGACAGTAGGTAGTAGGTAAGTTTAGTGCCTACAATCCTCTCACAGACATTACTAGATGATCCTAGGCAACTCTATGAACCATTGTGACAACAGTGACATATTCTCATGTGACCGAATGTTATATAAGCCATTATACGAGTCACTGTCGCTCTTTCCTGCTCCTCAATGAAGGAGACACGGTGTCTGCTCTGTTCTCAAACTGTGAGTGTGGATTTATTTAATAAATACGCAAGAACGTTTTTAAAAATGACAATCCAACATATGTAAAAAGATTGAAATTGAATCGTGGATTGAATTGGACCTTATGAATCAGGAAACCCAAATGGATTCTCAGTCCTAGAACCTCTTCTCTAATAGTTGTTCGGGCAGCGCTTCATAAATCCTAAAACAGTTTGAGCTGTGAAACGGTAGCCGTTCACAATGCATGGTTTCCCCACATTCAGGTTTAATAGCCACTTGTTGAGCCCGGAGACAAGTCATGTTGTTTTATTTCATCCTGTGTGTGCGTCAGACCTGCTCCAAGACTTTCCATGGTGAACTGAAGAGACACAGATTTCCACTTAATGGTTCACTGTAGTGGTGGTCAGTCAGCTCACAATTCGATTACGATTCCGAGGCAACGATCCGATTATGAAAGTGAATATTGATGCCTTTTTAATAAGCACCAAAGAGTTTTAGTCATGAACACGTGAACCAGTGACCATGCTGCAGGAGGAAGAGCCCCATCTGTCAGACATGTGGCTACCAGACCTCCAAACATCTGTCCATCCTATAGTCTAAAAACACGGGACTGACATTTTGAAAATACGACTCACTCGGTCACATGTTCTTCTGGACAATGGGATGGCTGCATTCCATTGTATAGCCGACAAAAATGAGTGGATGGAATGGGTTGCGCAGATTGTTGAATCATGCGTTTGTGGGGCATAGATCTGCACTAGAACATTTGGGTGTGAAATAGCAGTTAGTTATTTAAAGTTATTTTTTTCCGGCGTCAGCGCCATTTTTTCATCTTTATTGGATAGGATTAGTGGGAAACTGGGTTGAAGAGATCGGGGGTAGACATTGCAGACAAGTCGACGAGCGTAGTCGAACTCGCGACACTGCGGACGCTGCGGTAGACGCATCGCCACCAACATGAATGGGGTCGCGTTAGGTGCGGTGTCCATAACCACTCGGCCAACGCGGACCCCCCCTTATCCTTTCTAATAAAGATGGAAAAATGGCGCCAATGCCGGAAAAAAATAACGTCATCCAAAAAAATCCATTCATCCGTTCAAAAGTTATGACGTTAACACAGGATCTACGGCGGTGGCGTCATAACCATAGATATAATAATGGGTGGGTGGTAGCACTGACCATGGCACGGTACTCCTGTTCACTGGGGCAGGTGTAGGTGTCCCTCCAGTGGATGTCCAGCCCCTGGCCGCGGTGCAGCTCCAACAGCTGCTGAGTGAACAACTGTACGGCCTCGGGGTGCTGCAGGGTCAGCACCTACAGTGACAATAGAAGGTCAATTTCCTACAGTGACGATAAAAGGTCAATTTCCTACAGTGACGATACAAGGTCAATTTCCTACAGTGACGATACAAGGTCAATTTCCTACAGTGACAATACAAGGTCAATTTCCTTCAGTGACAATACAAGATCAATTTCCTACAGTGACGATAAAAGGTCAATTTCCTACAGTGACAATACAAGGTCAATTTCCTCCAGTGACGATAAAAGGTCAATTTCCTACAGTGACGATAAAAGGTCAATTTCCTACAGTGACAATACAAGGTCAATTTCCTACAGTGACAATAGAAGGTCAATTTCCTACAGTGACAATACAAGATCAATTTCCTTCAGTGACAATACAAGATCAATTTCCTACAGTGACGATAAAAGGTCAATTTCCTACAGTGACAATACAAGGTCAATTTCCTGCAGTGACGATAACAGGTCAATTTCCTACAGTGACGATAAAAGGTCAATTTCCTACAGTGACGATACAAGGTCAATTTCCTACAGTGACGATACAAGGTCAATTTCCTACAGTGACGATACAAGGTCAATTTCCTACAGTGACGATACAAGGTCAATTTCCTACAGTGACGATACAAGGTCAATTTCCTACAGTGACGATACAAGGTCAATTTCCTACAGT
>OMKY01232220.1:0-15909 GCA_900302395.1 Bregmaceros cantori | reverse complement strand
CCTCCCCACCCCAGTCAATCTCTCTACCCTTGTCTGTCCCCCAACTGTCTCTCTTCTTTCTTTTCCTTTATTTGACAATGTATTATTCTTGTCACTCTCTCTTTATTCTCTCCCGCTTGCTTCATCTCTCCCCTTTCTCTCTTTCTGTCTCCCACTTTGTGTCTCTTCCCCCCCATCTCTCTCTCTCTCCTTGCTCTGACTCTTACCTCTCCTTTTCTTCTACTCTCTCTTTCTCTCCTTCCTCTGCCTCCATCTGTCGCTCTCTCTCTCACCTCTCCCCCTAACTCTAGTTGTGTCCTCATGTCACATGACAGCTGTCACATGACAGTGTTATGGTAGTGGGTGTGTGTAGGAGTGTCTGTAGCACTGGCCTGGCCCGACCTGGAGCAGGCAGCCAAAGCGCTCCGTCCTATTGTCCATTGTACCACCGCGGAGGCTACGTCATCACCACCAGCGTCATATTTAGCTATAGTTAAACTTAAACTTAAGTTTAAGTTTAAGCTATAGTTATACATATACAATTCATAAGCACACATGTTGCACACCACTAGGTGGCACCACAGCCTACTTCTCAACATAGACAAATTGTAGCTTGGCGAGACAGAACCAATGCATCGTCCATGCATCGCACAACGCTAGACGTTACACTGGGTCTGGTCCCAACCGAGTCAAAAAAGGGTATGGTGGCGAAGAAGAATTATTTTTTTTAAAAAAGTTATCCAATCACAGCAAAGTAGGCATGACAAGTGACTTTGAGTAGGAAGCACCCCGAAGAAGAAGAAGTGTCGTGTCCTCTGCTTCTGATTGGACGGCAGTCAAACACCCAGTGATTTGTTGATTTGGTCGGGACCAGACGCAATGCAACGGACGATGTGTTGGTTCTGGCTCACCAGGCTACACTAATTGGGGAACAACATACACTGAAAAGCTTTATCAGTATTAGTAGTAACCATGACGGACAACAGGTGCTACCTTAACAGATACAAACACTCTTTTGTGCCTTGGCCAGGAGGAATTTACCATTGCTGAGACTAAATAAATACTTATTTTACATTTTACATACTTACTGATACTGCTAATCTTATTAAACCACTGAATTAATAAAATCTGAATCAATAGTTGTCTCAGAATCAAATCTTTGCCCCTCTGAGTTGAAATTGAACCAAATAATTTAAAAATGTGTCTGTATAAAGAAGACCTCATAACTGAGTCACACTGTCACACTTACATATTACGCCTTCTGTATGGTCTACTCTGTGCTGTGGTCAGACAGTGTTACCAAAAGATCATATTCAGACCAGTTTGTTTGGAAGTAAGGCTTATCTCATGATATGTAAAGATTTTTAAAATAAGTAAATCGTCAAATCAGATTTAGGATAATTGCGGTACATAAGTGTTGTAATAAGTGTTTTAGTACGGCAACATAGTAGTCAGTGCGCTTTTGCGTTGTGTCGGACATTATAATTCAATGTTTGGATGTATTTAGATATATTTACTACAATTCATAAAATTATATATTTATGTTGTCCCCTGCCTATGTTATTGAACTATCCTGAGAGAGATGCCCAACTAAAATTCCATATGTATGTACTTGTACATGCAACATGGCAAATTGAAATGTGTCTTGAATCTTATAAAAACATAATTATATGAATACCTTAATTAAGTATGCCCAGGAGCGAAGTACTTCATACTCAAATTTTGGAAATAAAAACAAGAATGTTTTTGAGTGATGAAATTCCTTATTTTGATATTCATTTTTTTCTTTCAAAAAGCAAAATCAAATCTAAAATCAAAGTTTAAGAAGTAAAATCAACCAGCCCTATTTGGAGGTCATGGAAATGTAGAGGAAAAGTCATGGCGCATACTGTTCTTAAATCATCGTGTGCACAGTGCCGTCAATGTGTAAAAAGAAACAGTTTCATGACATCTCTTCGCTCTCCAGTGACTGCTAGGCCAGTGGCTGCATGGATAGCGGAACATCCTAAACAAATGTCCTCTGTCCTGGTGTGCTGGCTGTCTGAACTCCTGCCAGAAATAGTTCCGTCAGGCCGTGGCCTACTTCCTCAAGACTAGCTGGGGTGTCACAGGGATCTATCCTGGGGCCCTGCCAGCTTTGGCCTTGGCCCTTCCTCAATAGCTTGTTTGCTTTTGTGTACTTGAACTTCTGCAGACTTGCCCTGAGCCGGTGAGAACTCTGAAATTCTGGGTCACCTTGGATGATTATGGATCAGGGGCCATCTCTGTGCCAGGGGTAGACTGGGTAATATGGACAAAAATACATATTGCGATATGCGGCGAAGTTCACCTCGGTATCTGTATTTATAATAACAACGATAGTTGAAAAAAAACACACCATTGGAAAGAGAGGACAGCCTAGCTTAATCTTTGTTCATTGTAGATAAAGCCTATACAAGGTAATTTACTATCATTGACCACTTGAGGGCAGCATATCTAGCACACATAGAAACAAGCACAAACTGGAAAGCTTGAGGCGGGGGAGACGAGCATAGACAAAAAAGATTTTGAAAAATACCCCCGAAAAAAAATCTGGTATATTGTCCTCTTCGAGCCAGGGGTTTACCTTGCAGACCCCTTCAATGTAAAAAAAAAAAAAAGAAAAACTCACTTTCTTTCCCAAGTGGTGGTAATCTGTACATGTCATGTTGAGTCCTTTCGCGGAAATTCTATAGTTCATAAAGCTTTCTTCACATACATAGTTATGTTCAGATATCAACCTTACACAAGATCAGTGAAAATTGTGGAAATTCAATGTTGTTTGTAGAAACACAATTGTGTTTTAAATACTTTAACATAGCATCTATTGTTGAATGATAACGCCAAACCGGTTAATAGTATCAGCGCTAATATGTTATATTTATGTAGTGGTTATGTGGTACCTTTATTGCACAATCTGTATGTCCATCATGCATTACACAAAGGCGCTGCAACACTCCACATCTCAATGACCCATGGTAGGAGGAGGGTTTAACGACGTGGTCTAATCTAGCTCTTAGCAGACTCAGATAAGACTCTAGGAGTTTGAAGTAAAACAAGCTAGCCTGGATGGTAACCTTATCAGAGCCGGGCAGGCGTCCAAAGATGAGGAACAGTTCTATTTTACAGCTTATGCGAGATCATGATAGCTACCATCGTGATGTGGGACTTTTCGTATGTCGACAAGATCAAGAGGTCGGAACCCTGTTCCCTACCACGTTGACCAGACAGCGGTAATGTGGGAGCACAGTGGTGTAGTGGGTAGCACTGCTGGCTCACAGCAAGAAGGTTGATGGTTTAATCCCTGTCCGCCGTGGGGAAGGGGTGGCAGGGTGGTTATAGAGCACGCCCCCCGACCACAGGTTGACCTGCGTCACAGGTTCTCATATCCTCTCCGGCTTTTCTGCAATACCCCCCCAACCCTTCGTCCCAGTTTACGATTTAATCCTGTCACTATCTCTCTCAAAAAGAATGAAAAAACAGTGCTTGCGCCCCCAAAATAACCTTTCAGTCCTTTCAGTGTGGAGTTTACATGCTCTCCCCTTGTCTCCGTGGGTTTCTTCCGGGCACTCCGATTTCCCCCACCACAAAAAGCATGTTGTAGTTAACCTGCTCCTGTCAGTGTCCCTGGCCTATGCAATGGCTTAGAATACGGTGTCGGCCCCCGCGACGCTGCAGTGGGGCTGCCCGTCGCTCCTCAGGGATGGGTTGAATGCAGAGGAAAATTTTCAGTGTACATGTTTTGTATGTCATTGTCACAAATTCTGAAGGAATTTCTAAATAACCCAGAGAGGACAATAACGAAGGGTTAAAAAAGTTTAAATAAAAATAGTTTAAATATTTAATAAATGGAAGTTTCTTTAGCCTGAGCCCTTTAAGGGGCTGTGGAAAATACAATCACAATTCCTATTTAATCTGAGTCCATGGATTCGTCAAGACTTTGAGACGGCATCCACCCAGCAGCTGGGGCTGCTGGGCCGCTCACAGACGATTCCGTTCCCGCTGGCGCTGATGGGCGGTCTGTGGACGATGCGCTTGGCTCGTCCTGCTGCTATATGTGGCCCTAGCGCCCCCTTCACCCTGGTAAACAAATAGACCAATCTGTACATTCATGCAGAAACTGTGCGTGTGGCAAAGGCGCGTGACTGACTGATATCACTAAACAATGGCTTTGCCAGGCCTGTGTAGTGTGTGAGTGTGTAGTCATACTAGTCACGCCTGGCGACGTCTTGGCTGCTGTTCATGAAGGAAGTCAGAGAACACTGGGCTTTGTGTGCCCTGGGCCAGAGTCACAAGACGGTCCATATGGAAGGGTATTAAACAACCGCGTCAAACCGTGGGGTGCAAGGAACACTAAGGGGGGCAAGGAGGTGCTATGGGCACAATGCCGTTCCACGTGTCTGGGTCAGTGGCAATAGGGCAGTGAGGCTGTTAAGAGCTAACATGAATTATAGCTCTCGGCATGAATTTCAATATTCAAGCAAAGGTCGAAAAAGTTTCAATCATGGCATAGGAAATCACCTCTGAGAATGAATGCAAATATGCACTTCCCTGATCTTAGCCAAGTCGATACATACCTTTCTTGACTGCACGCGTGCACTCACTCCAGCACTTAGTAGTACTTTGTTAACATCACTTAACCCCACTGACTCAAACTGGGCTCAAGATAGACGCAACAAAAAATTGCCACACAGGAGGCGGCGTGGTGGCGCAGCGGTTAAGTACGGTGCGTCATCGGGACCATAGTGCCCGTCGAGCCTCGGGTTCTATTCCCGTGAGCGGATGCCAACAATGTCTACTCCCGATCTGTCTACTCCCGTTTCTGACTAATTCTATCAATGAAAAGAGAAAAAGATTGACACATTTGTTTTTTTATTTATTTATTTATTTTTTAAATGATCACTCAGCCCCTAATCGGAAGCCCTCTACCTGCCATACATGACCTATTCTACCTAGTCACGCAGCTGCTTCGGGGTCCGACCTGTATATCGAGGGTTCTATAGATCGAATGCTCACAAAGCTGAACGCCGCCGAGCAGCGGTACCCGCTGGCGGCGCCGCACAGCGGTACGTCGCCGGCCTCTCAACACTCCCCAGTCTCTCTCTCCCTCGCGCTTGCTCTGGGTTAGGGGTTAGGGTTGCGGTTAGAAACTTAGGTTTATAGAACCTTCGGTCTAAAGCACCTTCGGTCTACAGACATGATAGGGATTCTGATTTCTTGTTACCTGCGCTGAGCAAGTTATGTTTTCGGTCACGTTGGTTTGCCAATAAGCCTATAAGTAACATAACATAATAGCGTCTAGTTTGACAACTGTATGAGCTTATAGCAGCACCAACATGCAGCAGTTGCCTCCAATCTACTGTGTTTAACTAACACAGCTTAGATAGTGTAGCGGTTAGCCCTACAAACATATTTATTTTTATGACTATAATCCCGCCGGCAAACGAACAGAACAAGTGATTAAATCTTGGTGTATTTCTGTAGCCTCTTGGCATTGGTGACCCTTGGCCTTGGTGCAGGTTTACACTCTCTGAGTGCTTCTAGTTTTCGAAAATGTATTTATGGGGGCGCGCGGTTGCAGAGTGGTTATAGAGTGCGTTCTAATCCCTTCTCCGGCTTTTCTGCAATGTCTCCCCCCGACTCTTCATCCCAGTTTCCGATTTAATCCTGTCACTATCTCTCTCAATAAAGAGGGAAAAACAGTGTTTGCGCCCAAAAAATGACTTAAAAAAATCACATCATGAGATGCACGGCAAATCACATACTCGCAGATTTCATAGAAATAAAATAACTGCAAGCTGGCATCACTCAAACCTTAAATGGAAGATATCTAGCACGTAACTTCTTTTGTGTTAAATTTAGAACGGATGGATTTGTCCCAGATTCAGTGCGTTAATGCTCTAGTGTAGCTACATGATTTGATGACACAATTTTGGAGGCCAACACTAACAGGACGGCTGAATTCAAGATGGTTAAATTCTTGTTTGGTCCATAACTTCTGACCGGGTGAATGGATTTGCCCCAAATATATTTATCTTTCTTTACACAATAGTTGTTTGGCTTAAGATGAAGCATATGAATTTTGTTTCACATGAAGCATACAATCTTTGAAGATGGATTACTTTTTTTTTTCTTTGCACAAAATCGTGTATGTCAACACTCTATAAGAGGTAGATGTCAATTATCATTATTTATACAATCATTATGTCATTGTCATTATTTGTATTCATCCCAAGGGAAATTTGTCTTGAACATATAGATAGCTGGCACATAGCATATAAAGGACGAAAACAGAAAAGTCACAATTCCTACAGAGAGCCAGAGTGGGTCCATGGGAGCACGGGTGCTTCTATTTGGTTTTGGGGATATCGCTTTAGCCGTCGGCGCCGAATACATACTTCTGGTACATGAAGGACATTATTACTAAGGGCACCTATTTGTAATGCAGACAAGAGATGTTATTCGACACCTGGCTGATACATTCGGTGCCACTCTGCGAGGGTGTGCAACATAAAGTCCAAGTCAGAAAGAGTCAGGAAAGGAGAGAGAGCTGAGAAATAGAGAGAGAAGAAGGGAGAGATTGTCCAAGAGAGAGACAGAGTAAGAGATTAAATTTTGTGAGCCACAGAGTGAGAGGAAATCTCCAGAGTTTGAGTGTGTGTGTTTGTGTGTATCTGTGTGTGTGTTTGTGCTTAATGTCACTGCAGCCTGCAATGTTCTGAAAGTGTGTGCGCATGGACACAGCCCAATCCCCCCTCGACGTCCCCACCCCGAGGTTCCCTGTAGGGGGAGGAAGAGGAGGAATTGTGGGAAGGTCAGCGGCTGGGCGTTGGGCCTGGCCATCACGCTAACCTCACAGCTGCAGCATCCATCTGCTCCGTCGCAAAGATCGCTGCTGAGATAACATTTTCAATTCTGACATTTTTTGTGCCTTTCTTGGGGCTGACACAAAGCAATGGTGAAAATATTCTCTCTCTCTCTCTCTCTCTCTCTCTCTCTCTCTCTCTCTCTCTCTCTCTCTCTCTCTCTCTCTCCCTCTCTGTCTCTTTCTCTCATGTTTGAAAATTAGGCACAGCAAGAGTTTAATTATTAAGAGTATAATTCCACCAAGGTGGGAACCAGACAAGTACAATCGAACAATCACACAAAGACACGCTTGGAAGTGAAGATATTTTACAAACATATTTGGACAAATTAGCACAAGCACAGATTTCCATCCTGTTATGGTTCCTGGTGGTAGTTATTTAAACTACCACTCAACGTGCAGTATGGAAGTATGAGTGCATGTTACAAAGGGGCGTGCTTGGTGTGCCCAATAAGAGAGTTAATTTGGACTCTCACAAACGCCAGGATGACTGTAAATAAATATGAGCAAGAATGGAAGCTCGCTCAATATTAATGTTATTAAACTCTAGCTCAGTTCACATCACATAAACAACTCTCGATTCGATCAGCTGTCCGACTGAACTCATAGATGGAAATAATACTCGATAAGAGTTGTATTGCGACACGAACCTGCGCCAACTCATAGAGGATCATAATCATGGATCAGTGGCCTGACTAACCAGGTGAGTAAATCAGGACTATTGTTGAAGAGTTGTTTGTAGCAGTAGGCAGGCTAGAACACGCGTGTGCATCCAACAGGTTACATAGCTGCTAGGTTGAGAGGAAACAGGATTATCTGTTAGATGTAAAATAACAATCATGGATAATTAGCCTCAACCAAGATCAATGCCAGCAGACCGAGTCAATAGAGATCTGCTGTATAGAAGAAGCTTGTTTCTAGAACTCTGTGTGGAATCAGGTCTCTATGTTTTCTTTCTTAATTGAAACAATCAATAAAGTGTAAAGTAAAAATATGTAATAACCATGCAAATGAATACTTAGTTTTAAGGAAATTCAAAGCAGATGGAACATGTTTATCAGACTACAGTTTAAATGACCTATGGAGAATATTGCTGCAATAAAACAAATGTAATCTGGCTTGCAATCTGTTTGATTGACAATTTCCATGCACACATTCATAAGAATAAAGAAAAGAACACAATTCTTAGCAGGTAGTCAGAAGTGCCACAGAGCGGGCTATAAGCAGTGCTTAATTTGAGGGGGAGCAAGGGGGAGCTAGCTCCCCCACATCTGACGGCCGCTCCCCCACCTCTGGCGGCCGCTCCCCCACCTATAACATGAGCTCCCCCAGCTGATCTTGAGCTGGGGGAGCTACTCGTCCCCAGCGCTCCAGGACCTCCGGCTTGACAAATTAAGCACTGGCTGTAGGGTATGGTGTGGTGGACAACACTACAAAGCTACAGCAAGGATATGATGGGCCGGAAAAGTGCCCAAAAATGCATGAGAGTGAGTGCTCAATGTTGCCCCCTCGGGAAAAGAAACCTTTTGAGGTTGGCGGGCTGGACACTGTAGCTCCTATGGGAGGCCAGGAGGGTTAAGGAGTGGTCGTATGGGCTGTGGGGGAGGATCGACTGCAATGCTACATCCAAGGGGGCATAAGGGGGTATAACACCCGATATGCATCTGAGGGTGTTATACAGCAATCTGCTCTGACAGTGGAGTGGCTGGCAAACCCTCAGACAGCACTAGCGTGGGGTGGAGGTTGCCTGGTTACACATCCCTCCTCCAGCCTTCCATCCCTTCATCACTCTATCCGCCAGTCCTCCATCCCTCCAATACTCCATCTCTCCATCCGCCAGTCCTCCAATAACTTGTCCTCCATTCCTCCATCTCTTCTTCTGCTAGTCCTCCATCTCTCCATCCACCACTCCTCCATCCCTCTAAGCACTAGTCTGCCATCCCTCCATCCGCCAGTCCTCCAATCACTAGTCTTCCATTCCTCCATCTCTTCTTTTGCTAGTCCTCCATCCCTCCAACCACTAGTCCTTCATTCTTCCATCACTCCATCTCATAATTTACCATGCTCCATCCCTCCATCCCTCTATCCCTCCATTCGCCAGTCCTCCATCCATTCCACCGCTAGTCCTCCAGTCTGCTGCTTTCTTTTGTGTCAGTACCGTTGCATGTTTTGGTATGGCTGCTCCCCATAATAGCTCACAATTAACGTAATAGCATGAAACATAAGAGGATCTGCAGGGACTAGCATTTTACCACTCAAACACAAGTCCACGGATATAGCTGGCTGAGGAATCATACAATGCAGCATGCCAATTCGTGTCTGTGTGTCACGTTGTGAAAGCGCACACACATTACTGCACAAGTGTGTGTGTGTGTGTGCAGTTCCATGTGTGTATAATATATATATGATGCATGCATGTGAGTGTGTGCGCGCAGTTGCATGCCTGTTTGTCTCCGTACCAGGAGGATATTGACGGAGCTAAGAACTCGACATTCAGATAAATAAAATAATACATTTAATTACAGAAAAACAGCTCAACGTCGCCTGTGTGGCTCGCTGAATAACATTAAGAATTCAGCGTGAAATGAAGGTGTGGAGTTTTGAGTGGCTTTCATAATTGGAACAAATATCTCCTAAAATAATGTGACAATGCTAATAAACCAAAAAAGCCCACAATTCTTTCTCAAGTGATAAATATACATTTTAATACATATAATTTATTTGAATAATGTCGCCCACAAAAATGTATATTCATATAACAATTAGCATATAATAATGACATAACTGGATGTAAAATAATAATTTGATTCATCAAGTAATCTAATCACACTTCGTCATAGCCACTGTGTGGTTGTGAGCGAGAGGAAGAGCCTGGTCCCACCGACTCAGAGCCCCTCACTTGTGGGTTGGTGTGTGGGGTTGAAAAAGGTTTCATTTACCCGGAAAATGGGATTACAATAATTTTAACACTTGTCACTTCGTCAAGACAATGTTCAGATTGAGAACTTGTACGAACTTGTAAATGTGCATGTAGTAAAATAAAATGTGAGAAACCACATACGCCTTCATATGAAGCACCAGCAACATTCACATTCATAGATCACCAAAACCCTGAATTGAATGAATTAAAAATAAATAAAATGCAATTGTTTACTTGATAGTCTTAGAATAATCTAAAATTCACCTTCACCCAGGGCTTGAAAACAAAATAGTTTCTCAAACGTTAAGTTCTGAACGGTTCAGCCAGGCCTGTCTTTAACGTTTTCGTTCTCAGAACCGTTCCGGCACCAAAATATCGGTCCTGAACCGGTTCGGAACGCAAAAATGTTGTTCGTTCTTAAAGTTCCTAATTTTGTGAAATATTACGTTTTTTATATAGTTTATACAAAATATATTTGGTGGACTTTCAAACTTTAGTGCAACTCCATTAATGTGAAAACCGTGTTTAAAACACCATTATATTCGCTTCCTCGTCTGTCTACAAGATGGAGCCCCAGATGCATGGGGCTTGACGACTGACAGTGGAAGTGGACGGAAATAGTATAGTAATAGAAATATATAGAGAACGGAAATATATAGAGAACCGGTTTAAAAACGTTTTAAACCGGTTTTGTGGAGTTTCCGCTCCTCGTAAAATTCTGTAAATTTCCGCTCGTTTTCGGTTTTCATTTTCGTTACTTGAACCGGTTCGGAGCCCTGCCTTCACCTATTCCATAGTCTGGCTAACCTTTGTGGCACCACTGAAGACTTCACACCCAGCTCTCTCTATCTCTCTCTGTCCTCGGCCACTCGCATGGTGTCGCTCAGCCTGCAACTTGTCCATTACTGGAAGTTATCTTCTTATCGCTGTCTCAATCTTTCTCTCTTCCTTTCAAATTGCACTGTGCTCAGGATCTTGTGACATCTTCATATGTTAGTATTTATATTTTAGTTTTCTTTTTGTTTTGTTTTTTACGTTTTTAGTAGGTCTTCATATGGCCCGAAGGCTTGCTTTATTCTGGTTTTCACTCCTTCGTTGGTGACGTAATCTTATCGGTTTGCCGAGGAGCACGCGGAAACATCAAATTTCTGTTGCTCTGTAGCAACGATGAACATTATCATGTTCATTGTTGTCCATTGTTATCATGTTCATCAATGTCCATTATCATCTTCATCAATGTCCATTATCATCTTCATCAATGTCCATTATCATCTTCATCAATGTCCATTATGTTCATTGTCTTATCCTCCAACACCAGATGTTGTGATCCCACACCATCAGTAGAACTCAGTAGCTCTTCAGACAGTTAAAGCAGTGAAGCGGTGAGAGGTTCATCTGAGATCCTCCAAGCAGATGTGTGAGTGTGGGTCCTGGGAGACGTGTGTTGGTTGAGCACACACGGTTCTGCCACCTTGGAGAAAAACGGTGGATAAAAGCGCAGTTTGGGCTCCGCTGCCAAGGACGGCTGAGCAGCGCTGGATTTTAATTAGCAACTCAAAGAAGGATCCGCTTCTGTTGTCCTTGTTCCATAAATAATGCTGAGCGCACGCTATCTTTTGTTTTAAGCCTGGCATCTGGCCAGCGATCACACACACACCCAAACATCAACACACACTCACACCAACACAGGCCATTGAATTCACATTTTCAAATAATTGCGTAATTGATTTCCTTGATTTTTCCTGATTTTTATATTGCTTTATAGGACCAGATAGTTACCAAGTAATCATGTAACATGTAACCATACTAGTGCATCATCAGATTTCACTATTTCTGCTTGTAGCAGGGGTGCCGATCCAGTGTTCTTCCGTTTAGGGTTGGCGAATGATCGAGTTTTGATCATTCGTAGTTGTTTTACCTTCTACTAAACTTTCAACAGGAGCAGCTAGTTTTAAATCTGGTAACAGGTAATTACCGCCATTATTGGTTTGAATGACATCAGTCATTTTATTTGTTCTGTGAGTTTGTGATTTGTCATACATTGCATGATGTGGTTTTGGAATGTTTTGTTGTCCATACATGTTTTGTTGTACACATTAACGTACAACTACTGGCAGTATCTATCTTTTGGATTTGGTTTGACGTAAGGGGTTGTTTGTTACCTGTGCTGCAAAGCAGGTTATGTTTTTTTTTTTTCCAGCGTCAGCGCCGTTTTTCCATCTTTATTGGATAGGATTAGTCGGAAACTGGGTTGAAGAGATCGGGGGTAGACATTGCAGACAGGTCGACGAGCGGAGTCGAACTCGCAACACTGCGGACCCCAGCAGGTTATGTTTTTGGTAGCGTTGGTTGGTTTGTCTTTAGTCAAGATAACTGAAAATGTTGTCACGGATCTGGATTAAATTTTGTACAGTTGTTGGAAATGACACACGGGAGAATCGATTACATTCTGGTGCATTTCTGTTGCCTATAAGTAACATAATCATACTTAATCACCAACTTACCGATAGATCGCTGGGCACATTTTTTTTTGTACCACTATGGCGCAGGTTTGCAATCTCTGAGTGCTTCTAGTTCTAAATGCTGCCCAGCTTCGTGCTATTCTATGGTGTATGTTTACTAACTATAAGGAAGTGACTCAGACAGTGTCACAGGAAACAACCACTCAATGTGTGGAACACAGACATGAAATTCAATACAATTATGGATATGTGACTTGTCGAGTCACACCTCCATTGTCCCGATTGGCTATGTTCTCACACCATTGTAATGGCGGCTCCACGTAGAGGAAATGGCCAGTCTTGACACAGGAATATGTCTAGAGGGTTAATTTATTAAGCTATACTGGACATTAAGCTATACTGGACATAGGGTATCGGCTAGCTAAGCTAAGCTATGAGCTAAGCAGGAAAACATGGCCGAACACCCACATCAGGAAGTATCACTGATTTATAGCTGATGGGTGGGGAAACCCAATGACGCCACAACTTGTAGCCAATCAGGACAATGACGGTGTGACTCTACAAGTCACATATCCATAACAATGTTCACTCAACGAATTGTCCATGCAGCGCACGCATCTAGGCGGTCTGGTGGGTCTGGACCAACCAGGCAGACAAATCAGATTGCTTAATCCAGAACAAATGATCGCTCTAATCACGTGTGATGTGGCGACAATTCATTTGTTCTGGCTTGCTAGACTCCCAGCTAACAACTTGATAACCATATGATAATTAGAGTTACTGTGAAAGTGTTAATTTTTGTTCTGGAGATATTTTCCAAACATTTAGGTGTGCTGAGCCCGTTGTTCCGTCACACCTGCTGGCACTAGCTTTGTGCCAATTTGGCACAACATCTGAGCATCGCAAACTTTTTGTTGTTTGTTTGTTTGTTTTTTATCGCCCTAAAATGAAGGAGACACAGTTGTCGGGTGACGTGTCACTCTATTTCTGACTTTGTGTTAACAACACAGCAACAGTGAGTGGGAGCTAGGATGGGAAAACACTATTTGTGCCCTGATGTGTTTGTGATCAAGCAAGGTGTCACTGGAAATGAAAAAAATGAAGAATTGTCAAGTTGTTGATATGTATTTCACTATGGGATATATAAATACATAATTGACTTGGTGAAATAAATTGGTAATTACGTATAAAATATACCATTAAAGAGTGTTTATAGAGCGCGCCCCCCAGACCAGCAGCGCTGCGGCATCTAATCCCCTCTCAGGCTGTTCTGCAATGTCGCAATGTCTCCCCCCCGACTCTTCATCCCAGTTTCCAATTCAATCCTGTCACTATCTCTCTCTATAATAAATGAAAAACGGCATTCGCGCCCAAAAAAAAAAAAAAAGTTGTGACCATTAATTAGCACTCCACTAGGGCTGATGTTTGAATGTCCATATTCCCCACAAATGATATCTGAACACAATCATGTATAAGATAGAGAAAGATATCTACTGTCTAAGAAAAAATGTGATTACAATTTTCTACATTGTAAAAACATGTCTCTTGACCTCTTTAGCAGTAACTATTTGTAGGACGTTGTTAAAGACTTAATATCGATGATCGATGAGTTGAGGGATCAGTCTAAACCTAACCAACACTCCTTGTCACCCAATCACCTCCTTACGACCCACAGGCACCCGATGGTCGTGGCAAGCTTATGACAGTAACTCGGCCTTCAGTTTCACAACCTTCACCCTCTGCAATAAATCGTCAAGTTATTTGCTGTCCAGCACCCCCCATCCCCCACACCCAGCCTAGTTATAAAAAAAAAAAAAAACACATTGTCTGTGTCCGAAATCGCTCCCTACCCCCTACTCACTATGCCCCATATAGTGCACTCACTTATAGAGCACTCAACTGCAACGGCCAAGATTCCGGACACTAGAGTTGGCGCAGTAAAAATAATTATGAAATATAATTATAAAAAATGTCATTATAAAATTCAACAATCATTAGAAAAAGTCAAAAGATTTATAACTATTTGCTGCAGTCGGTCGCTATTTACTTCCACCGCGCCACTATTTTGAAAGTTTCGGTCATTTTTAAAACATCTCGCAATGCATTATGGGTTATATTGCCGAGTCTAGGGTATATCCGATGCTCACTACTTTTTACAGTGGGATACTTTCAGTGCACTACATAGGGTACATGGAGAATTCGGACACCCCTAAAAAATTGTGTGCGCCCCATATAGTGCAGTATATGGGGGATAGGGGGAGATTTTGGACACAGCCATTCTAAAACAAATGACCCCTTAGGACCCTTAGGACTTGTTGAGTTATGCAAGAGATGCACAACACAATGCGGGGAATCTTTAATAAAATGCATGTCTTTGTGATTTCAAAGTGCAGTGAACAATGTGTCCTACAGAACTATGCATTTAGCAGCAGCACGATCACAGCCAAAATGTCGCTCAAATAAAATGGAAAGATGCACAAGGACCCTCGTAGGAGTCCTTGTAGCACCTGAGGGTAATTCATAATTCTGCCTCTTATCTGATGTCACAACCGTATTATTAGAAAAGATCAGAAAGTGCAAACCTCCGCCAAGGTCATAGGGTTAATCATGCTAAAAAGGATTCTTCATAAAAATGACCTCTTTTAAATATGTTGAGAAAATCCATCAATACCTTTTTGAGTGGCATTGTGAAGAATTGAAAGCATTGAAGAATTCCTGGATGCAGATCATGATCCAGATTTCTAAATTTTAATCGATTGTTCCTTGTGTAAACATTTCATGAAAATGTTTCCATGCGTTTTCATCACAAATCAACCAACAAAATGTATGCGACCAAAAACATATCCTCCTTGGCGGAGGTAATTATCATAACAAAACCTTGACACTGACACGGCAGCATAAGGGCTGGAATGGTGGAAAACCTACTTCCAAAAAGTAATATGACAGGATGGGAGACAGGAAAAAATAATCTGCAAATATCAATGAATCAAAATATTTCAAATCAAAATATTTGCCACTACAGGCGTGATTCTATAAAAAAAATACAAATCCAATCAAGTATTATTCATTTAGGTTTTTTTTTAGTTTATTTAAAACATGATAAACATGCCTAAAACGGACCCAAGACTCTGAAGATTAAAGCTGCCCACAGATGCAGCTCTATACATGGATGTGTGCTTGTGTTGGTATCAATTTGCATCCTATGGTTGCCCTTGGCTCCATATAACTGGACTTTGAACTGCACCCCCACCACACATCTCACTCTATAGCTCACTCTATTTTTTTCACACCAACACACACGCGCACACACACTTTGCTGTCATCAGCAAACCTTTAATAGACATTTCACACAGAGCCATGTGTCATATCAGAAGTGGTGAAGGAATCAATGGTGTTGGAGAAGTGTGAGAGAAAGAGAGCTGAAGAGAGAGCGATAGCGAGGGCAAGGGTGTGTCTGTGTCAGAGAGAGAGAGAGATAGATAGAGAGAGAGAGAGAGAGAGAGAGAGAGAGAGAGAGAGAGAGAGAGAGAGAGAGCAAGAGAGGACAGGTGAAGGTAGTGGGTAGTGACTACTGAGGCAGAGTTATTAAGAAAGACAGGCTGCTCGGCTCACCCTTCACTGATCGTTAGAGTGTATATTTGTCAGTCGAGATCTATGTGATCTAT
>OMKY01232214.1:0-22982 GCA_900302395.1 Bregmaceros cantori | reverse complement strand
ACCCCCCAACACACACCTCCACTGCCGTGAATTTGGCACCTCATGTGATAAAAACATGTATGTAATCATTTCTTTTGTTTTTTGTTTGTCACTTTCGAGCAGGTATGTCCTAAATGATATTAAGGATGCAGTGGATGAGAATTTCTTGCTGATAATACTGTCTCTAGCACCAATGATACTAAACATGAGGAGTGACACTAAGGGCGTATTCAAACCGCATTTTGAATTTGTCACGGGATGGTTCCAGGGTGCAGCGCGGGTTGTTTCCCATCGATTTAACGCTGTTGTATTCAGGCGCATTGTTTAACAACCGGGATACGGCACATGCGCACACACACAGACACACATACTTGATTGTTGACTTAATATGTTCACACTTCACATACCCGAGGGGAGGTCACGTTAGCACATTTGCTGGGCAGCGTGGGTTGCCAATGTATCCAAACAGTCACAATGCATCCTGTCGTTCCTCTTTTCGAAAGAGCTCTAGCGCGACCGGTTTCACATTGCGCTGCTCCGAGTCAGGCCGCGTTTTCTGCGGGCTGAGTCGCGGGTGGAGACCACCTCGTCTAGCAGGGCTCGTCTCGGATATTTTAGCGCACACTCTGACCTGCTCGGCGCATTCATATCAACCGGGAGAACTCGAGAACGAGTTCCATCAACGAGTCGGACCGGGATGAACACGTTGGTTTGAATACGCCCTAAGATGTAATGCCCCTCCACTTTCGTGTTTTGGTTCTGCTTTGGTCAATCTGCAAGTCTGGATGTAATATAGCTTACCCCTAAATTGACCTTAAAATTACTGAATGTGGACTGTTAGCAGAAATGCACAAACAATAGTTTGTGCATTTTCCAAGATTATTCAGCCAAATATATTTGATGTGATGTCATCACCGCCATTATTTCATCAACATTTAATGACCCGAGTTGTTTTCTATCTGTGCCGCCAATGTGTGTGATACGAATGAACAGAAATTACATGTCTCTTTTGATCACATGGGGTACCAGCATAACGGCTACGTCACTAAAACACACACAGATATGGGCAGAATAGCGATAAAATTACTGAAGTAAAAGTATTGTTACACACAAGTCACAGCAAAAGTAAAAGTAAAAAGTAGTCATCTAAATAGTTACTCAAGTAAAAGTAAAAATACTACACAAAACAGTTAAGTAGCGAAAGTACTGAGTAACTTTCAGTAAAAAATGCGATTAATCGCATGAATGTCATACTTTACTCATAATTAATCACAAATCAATTGCACATTTTTGTCTATTCTAAATATCCTTCAATTACCTTTTGTCCTATTATTATTTCCCATTGTAAGGCTATTATCAACATAGAATTAAAAGTCTAACGACTAGCGAATTGCTGACATCTCAATAGTAGTAAGTAAAAACTATTTACTCGAGTAAAAGCAGAAAGTAACTTGTGAAAAATGTACTCCAAAAGTAAAAAAAGTAACCCAAAAATTTTAATGGAGTAAATGTAATGCGTTACTGCCCATCTCTGCACACACACACACACACAAACACAAACAAACACAGCCATACAGTCCCACACACAAATCACACGCATTCTCCAACACAGACACACTCCACCCAAGCAAACGACAAACCGTTTTTCAGTTACATGCCGACGGGACATCATCGGAACAGGAGCCCTACCCTGTCACCATGGAAGTGACGTACCCTCACGTCTTGCCCGAAGTCACTATCTAGACGGCCCGGGTAACTAGCCTAACAAACTAATCAACTATACCATCCCTACCCCTACAATCTGACCTGCTCTCTAGAGCCTTCGGGTTGCTGTGTGTTTGACTGGCCCCTACTATCCTTTGGTGTGTGTGTGTGTGTGTTGGTGTGGGTGCTTATCTCACAACACACTGTGAGTATTTTACTGGCTGTTAATGTGACTCAGAAAATCTACAAATTTTGATTTCTAATCTAAGTTTCTTACATTTTCCAGCTAATAAAAATCAGAGCTGAATAAAATATATGGGACTGGCTCTGTGACGCAACTGGTTAGACTGTTTCATCCAGCCCCGTACACTACTGTGCCTGTGGCTTAGTGCACGCAGCTGTTTTGAGATCAATTCCCGTCTCTTGTATAAGCATGCTGCAGGTCTGCTTTTCCGCACCCCATCCCTTCACACTAAGCCAGTCAATAAGTCAATAAAAATGAAAGAAAAATGGCACTTCCGCTCATAAAAAAACTTGAAAAAGATTCTGCCATCGTCATCATGTGTGTGGATGTGTTTGGGAGGTGGGCGGGGCTAACTAAAAATTGCTTGCTTGCTCTGCAGAAAAAAATATGGTGACGTTTGGTTTTCACAACATTCAATCTTTTCACAATGCTATTTCAACATTGGAGAATGTTCTGACAGTTGTACTGTGAATGTATGAGTGAGTTTTTATTTGTATCCCCCTCTAATTGTATGTGTGCGTCTTTGAAACCGCGTCTTCATGAGTGTTTCCGTACATACCTAATACTGGACCTCTGCCCCTCCATCTTGATGTCTACCCCGCCCCAGGTGACGAGCGTCTGGGCTGATTGTGATGCACCCCGACCTGTGTCCCTGTGTCAGGCTCGCACATGTGCTATTATGGAAGCCATCGTATTTCTATGTGATTATGTGAAAGTGTGCGTATGCATGTATGTACATATATGTATGTACTGTAGGTATGTATGTATGTATGTATGTATGTATGTATGTATGTATGTATTTACAGCCATACACACGGTTATTTTTGGGGAATGTAGGAAGTAATGGAGAAAGGTTTTCGTCAATGATAATGGAATTACCTTAGCACTAAATTCCGCTAATTTCGCAGGAACAACCGATGTTGTTGTAAGTATTCTTATTCATTTCAACAATTGTTTTACATCAGGTTCCCAAAAATTTCAAATACAAATACTATTGTCCACTGACGATGACAATCAAATCTCACACAGGCAGTGCCAATTAGTCGGCCGGTCAATCAGTCAATGGTTCTGTAGTTTGGTGGTTCCACATGGGATGAGTTTGCAGTTTATCAAATCCAAAGTCTTAACGTTTTCTCATTGTTCACTGGGAGGGGGCCTTGCTTGCATGTGAATGTGCATGTACCTCCCACCATTTTAAAAACTCAAAATCTTGGAATATCTGTGTTTACTCAGAATTTCAAGATATGCCATCTAGCAAAAAAAAAAATGGGATATGTCAATGTTGGATGGTACATCTTGAATCATGCTAGCTTTCACTGGTCGATTTGTGCTTTTGTTCCAGAGCAAAAACAGCTTAATATGAGCAATCAGAATTTAAGAACAAGCAGTGAAGCACTCGACAATCATGTATGTGCTTTAACGATTGCTTTTGCCTTATCGTGTTAATTCTCCTTCATTCTGTTCTTTCAGTCGTCAGGCCCAAAAAGGGGCTGAAAAGGGGGCATTTAAGCCCAATTCGCTCTGCGCTTTTATTGCCTATGGACCAATGGTAATTCGAAATAATTACGGAGGAAGTCTTCAGTTTCATTTGACACGCGAATGCTCGATGTCAGTGATTTGCGAAGTAATAATTCCACTGCAAGTTACCTACTGTGATTCGGCGAAACACCACAATGGTTTGAAGTCTGAGTTTGTTTAACTATGTTAATACACGCACCAATGCGCGTGCGTGTGTGAGAGTGAAGTCTGTGTATGTGTGTACACGTGTGGGCAAGCAAAAATACGGCACACGTGTCATAATGTCTGTTAAATTGAGCAAAAGACAGGCTTTTACTAATCCCATCAGAAGGCGCGACAAAATAACACAGACGCCAGGGGGTAATTGCGAATTAGTCCCCACGTAATTTGATGGCAGTGCAAATTGGGCTTTAGTCTCTGCTGCCCTGCTTTGGGATGCTCCTCCTAGGTGTTGTAGGAGAAGGAACAAGATGAGGCACTAGAGAGGACATGTGATTGGCCCATTGATTCACGTTGTGAGCTTGCAATGTCTAACTCCATGTTGTACATCCATCTCATTCCTCCTCTCAACCATCCAATTCTTCACCCAATTCCCTCCCTCCTTCACCACCACCCAGGATGACCCTGGCTCCCAGAACAAACTGGAGGAGCCGGTGAAGGCCGTGCCCAAAGAGGACGACTCGTTCAACATCCACAACTCGCTCACCCCCAAGCATGAGAACCACAAGGTGCTGGGCGAGGAGAACGCCTCGCTGCAGAATAACATGATGTGAGGAGGTTGAGCGACATGGGGCATCCACCCACTCAACCACCAACCCCCCCGCAACAGCAGTGTTGATTATAGCCAGAGTCACAAAGTCTGGATACTCCACGCGCATATTGTCTTTGTCGGGGTGTCTGAAATGGTTACCAGTCTAGCGGGTATGAGCTTACTGAACAGAGGGTTTGGAACATTCTGGTAGGAGCAGCAAACATACTTATCACAGCCTGGCTACAGTGTTGCTGTGGATGTCTGGACTGGATATGAACGCAACAAACTGCTGGGAATCAAAACGCATACAGTGTACAAGGAATCATTGATGGTGATATCATTGAGGGTTTACGATCATCTGAATTCCGCCGCTGATGTAGGAAACATTGAAGTCTATCCAGAAATGCAGCTCTACCTGCTAAGTAATGCAACGTCCACGCATAGCACATCAGTAGACGCTTGCATTGGGTCTGGTAAAACCAGGGTCGAAAAACCTAAAAAAAAACAAAAAAACAAATCGTGTTATCCAGTCACAGTGCAGTAGGTGGGACAATCGGCGTAGAGGCGTGACAAGTTGACAACCAAACTCAAACAGAACAGCGACTAAAACTGTTGAAGTATTTAAACAACCTTATGCCTGTCATGCAAATGAAACACATTATTTATTAGTACATGATTTGACAGAATGAACACCATTCATGAGTCGCCCACATCCGCGCTGATTGGTCGATTGATTCCGTACCGACGGCGAGCCTGATTTTCCCAGACCCAATGCCAGTGTCTAGCGATTTGCAATGCGTGGACGATGCGCTGGTTCTGGCTCGCCAGGCTATTAATATGGTTGTTACAAAATGGACACTCACACAACTCAACTTATATTTATTCAGCACCGAACCACATAAGATGTCTTAAGGTGCTTCTACAAGGACCTTTGTAACAACCCTATTTCTTCAGTATTACCACTCTGTAATCATTTCAGATACTCCACTGTCCAAATGCTCTCCTCTTGTGACAAGAATGTGTATTATTACAGGGATGATGTTACCCATGGCGCTTGCGCCACTTTCCTGAGATTTGCGATAGAGGGCACTACTGTCCCGTAAGGCACTGGGTGCCGATCTCAGGACAGTTAAACACTCTGCCTCTTGAAGCCATAACCGCTAGGTCTTAAGAGGCAGAGTGTTCAACCATTGGATGGTGAAATAGTGACATACTCAGCCTCTGGTCCAGATATAATGCTGGCAGTCGAAGACTGTCTGCTGTATAAATAGGGAAGCTACAGGTGCTATTGGTTAGCATTAGCTCTTCTTCGTAGCTTCCTGTCCTGAGATCGGCGCCCAGTGCCTTACGGGGCAGTAGCGCCCTCTATCGCAAATCTCAGGAAAGTAGCAGATGATGGAATTGAGCGTGGGCACGAGGACCAGAATCTCCATTCTAGCTGAGAAACATTTAAATGAAAATTGCATTTTCCTAAATATTAACATGCAAACAAGTGGACATTACCATTCAGAATCGAAGCGCACACTGTGTGTTATTTCCCAGGTGCTTACGTTTTTATATTACAATTTTTAATCGTCTTTCATTTTTGCCATTTAAAACGGCTGATCATTTCGTCAGTACGGTCAATGATACATTTGTCATTGCCTTGCAGTCTTCAGCCTCCATTCCCTCTGCTTTCTCCAGCATCATCCTAAAGAGAAAGAACGACAATGTAACTAGGATGATGTACATTTCATTTCTGAGAGTGTTGTTCAGACCTAAGACCATCCGGGGTGTACAGTCCAATACTGCAATCTGTCAATTATGTAGAGCTGCAAACGATGAATCGATTAATTGGTGATAATCGATTATTAAAATAATCGCCAACTAATTTCATGATCGATTAAATCGGCAGTGATTAATCGTTTCCTTATTTGGCCCATTCTATGAGGAAACATTTTAGATACATGTGGTTCCCAATGCCAGTCTCCATTCCCAGTGTCATGGCTCCACCCATTCGCTTGGATACTTGTTAATCCCTCAGCAACACAAACAGCAAAAATAACAAAGTAGGGTGAAAACCCAATATGTTATAAGTTAGCACAGAACAGTAGGTTCTTGGAAATGTGAACAATATTGCATTTGCAATATTAATGTTTCAGAGGGTTAATAATTTTTCAGATTTTAAACAAAAAATGAACCGATTAATCGGCAGTAAAAATGGCTGATTAATCGATGATCAAAATAATCGTTAGTTGCAGCCCTGCAATTATGTAATCTCTATCTCTGATGTTGTTATCAAACTATTTTCCAATTTCACCAATAGTCTGACCACTGTTCATTGCATACAAGTCTACCTGGCCCATGAATGCACAGTGTGCAATATTCGTATTTGAGATTTGAGATCACTCTTGATGACAGACTTCCAAATTATTTTGAAAGCAGTAGCAGTCTCGCTACGTGGCCACTCACAAAATAACTTGCTCTGCCAAGTTAAGCATGTGCCACACAGGGATGGAATATGTACACATTCCTTAGACTGTTACCATTTTTTCACATGCTTGAAGATTATTTTTTGTTGCTTAAATCGAGACTAGACATTTTGAGAGTTTCACAGTCGCAATGAAAGCAGAAACAGTTTAAAATGTGTCGATTGTTGTTGCAGTCGAAAGTGAATCTGTTGCATTCAAAAGTGGTGCAGTTCCCCTGTCTACAGAACAGCCAACAGCATCTGAGAAACATTTGAGAAGTGCGCAAGGGATAGCTGAAGAGCAGCAGCCAACGACATCCAAGAAATGCAGGCGCCACAGCGTTCTGGGTCTATTGAGTTAAGATGGTGTCCTTCCATACAAGAAACAATGACAATAGCTTGATGAATATTGCTGAGAGAAACTGATAAGCAACCACGTTCGATCATTCGAACGTGGCCTTGAATCTCATAATTTCTCTTAAATGTCCGTACATCTGAAATGCTCTTCTGATTCTAGAATCATTACAATGTGACTAGAACAACACTGTACAGCAATCCTCCCATTCTTCCCACTTCAACCCCACAACCACCAACCTACCACACCCTTCAACCGGTCGTGCTGCCAAAGGAGATGAGAGCCAGCCAGTACAGACGGAATCCCCAGTTAGACCTGCGCCTCTATAGGCAGAGGTGGGTACACTAGCTGGGATATTTACTAAAATGAAATGGAACGGATTTGCCTCAAAGCCGGAATGGACTTGATCTATTTAATTGGGAAATAGCCTAAGGGAAGGCCTCCTTTTTCCAAATTTCTGCTATTCCGAGAATAGAAAAAACATGTAAAAGGCCTATAACTAAAAGAAAAAACATGGTTTAAACTTTCAGATTTTTTTAAAATCTTGACTTAATGCATGTTTGCTGAGCATAAACATTTTTGGACCTCAAGTCTGACAGGCTGGATATGTATGAAAGCAATTTTCATAAGTGGAACCAATTTTGGAAAGGAGGGTCCGCCATGGCCCATCTCAATGAAAAACAATGAACCAATATAACAGTAAAATGTATTTAAGACAAAACACAACAAAATCACATCGAATTGAAACTTCTAAACTTAATAACGCTCAAAAATCTCTTGGTCCCCTTGTGGGCTCGGCCTGTGTCTGGTTTCAACAGCATAGGCACCTGCTTGCATCCAGTGAGGTGCTAGGGCATGCAGTGTTTAGATTTGGCTTTCCTTTGCACATGTTTGTGGCTCTCTCTACCTAATGATAAGTGACGCTCTCCCACTCAGTAATGCCGGCTCAAACCTCTACTTGGTTTTTGAGGTGTTGGTTTTGAGTTGTTAGCTTATGCTTTTTACACGTACCTTCTCTTTCGGTGTCGCCTACGAAAAATCTTAGCAAGCGGAGCTTATGAACAGATCCTCCACTGAAGTCTCAAGACCTCACAGTCTTTCACGAGGAACTGTGTTGAGTTTGCTGGAATTTGTAGTAATTGTAGTTGCCTGTGTCATCTACAGTATCTAGGATTCTTCCACATACCTAGATGGACCTAGCTCAATATTCATTACCTTCGCTAAGGTGAGAAGACTTACTACTATAAGGGCAAGTGAGTGGTGCCGGGAAGTTGTGTGGCGGTGATGTGCACAGTGAGGGTTCAGGTTAGCATGGGCAGGTTTAATTGTCAGAACACTTGAGATGAATGATCAAAAGTTGTGTCACCAGGTTTCTTAAGAAAGCTCTGTGCTGAACAAATGTGTGTATTTCGGCCAGCTGGCAGCCTCACACATTTTATTATGTGTGAGAACTTGGATACTTGTGGCTAACCTTTTGGCTGGGTTTTTCAGCATATTTAAATTGCAGAAACGAAACTGTTTTTAAAACGTTCCGTTCCGAACAGTTCAAGCAGGTCTATATTTATAGTTTTTGTTCTCAGAACCGCTCCCCCATCAAGATATTGGTCCTGAACCGGTTCGGAACACAAACATTTTGTTCGTTCTTAAAGTTATATATTTTGCAATGTTACGTTTAAATATAGTTTTTATACAATATATATGGACTTTCATACTTCAGAGCAACATTAGATTCCTCATCTGTCCACAAGATGTAGCCTGAAAGTTAAAATGGATGGAAATCTCAGACAAAGGATATGCTAAAATATATAGAGAACGGAAAAAGGAAAACCAACGTTTTTAACTGGTTTTGTGTAATGTTCGGTTTCTGTTCAGGAACATTTGAAGAAACATTTTTTTCTTTCCGTTTTCGCTCCTGTAAAATTGCGCTCGTTTTCAGTTTTCAGTCCTTGAACCGGTTCAGAGCCCTGATTGTGATGGATTCAGGATTTTCTTGAAGGACTGCATGAGGTACAAACATGATGTCAGAGACACTGCCATCCGCTTGTGGGACACTGTGTTTTGTGTTTGCACTTTCGGATCTTTTTGCACTAATTCAGGTGGGAATTATGGGGAACCCGGTCTTGTATATTTTTCACAGTGGTTCTCATAACACGGGCATGTTTGGGTTTGTGTCCGATTTTGCACCAAACCCGTGCAATTTTTTTGCACAATGGACTTGCCTGTAACTGTGTCATGGTTTGGTGAAAGCCTGGGCCGGAAAAAAACAACAACATATTGCTTACAAAATTACCAACAATGGCATAATTCTGATGAGAAACCAAATGCTCACTGCCCACTTTTTTTTTTATCAAGCACTTTGTACGTGATGGCTCTTTGCCGCGTAAACATGTCAGCCAAGCAGGAGTGAGCGATTGCTGTTTTATTGAAGATTGGTGTAGAATACGGAAGATGGCGGTATGTGTAAACAGTGTTGTATATAGTTGTGTTATCCTGTATTCTATGGCACACCTTGGTATTTTGTTCAATTTGTATTTAAATGTTGATATGATGTCTCGGAATGTGTTATTTGTAACATCAACGATCAATTCTGTTTTTTTTGTGTGTGTGTGTCGAGGCACATTATGTTAAAGCGTTACGGTCAAATGGGGAGAGAAAGGAAAGCTCAGGTTGAATAGGTGAGGTTGTGCTGGAAAAAGCAATACCAAACATGAGTGTTATATTGTTGCAAAGTTTTTATTATGCAGAACTGGCCAAACTCGCCCCGAAACTCTCAGGGTTGATGATGATGATGATTTTGGTAAGAAATGGTTGCACGCTTGTGTGTTTGTGCCACATTCGAACGTTTGTGGATTGCCGTGGAGTATAGGCCCCTGCCCATGTTGAAAGAAGAGTTTGATTCTCAGATTTGCCACATGTCTTTTGCCTATTTCTCTTCATCCCAGTTCTTGACAAAGTAAATCTATAATTTATAGAGGTGCTGTAGCAGAAGTGCTTGCTACCTTTTTCAAGTAGAAAACAGTGAAGTCGGTACTACCGAGTGGAAAAGCGATATTGTGTATAACAAACAGGGTTACCGTGCCAACCATCAACCAGCAAAAAAAAAACTTCGACCAACCACCGCAAAACCATACCAGCCGAACCAGTCGCGAAAACCATCGCCGCGCCACGGCGACACTGCCAAAAGACAGCTCGCCAGAGCTGCCGCAAAACCCACAAACCTCACTCACCGCCGACGCTACCTACAACCCTGAACCACCCTGAAACCTCCATTCCTAAACCTCGTTACGAGTGTGTCTCTCCCTGTGGAGCTTCCGCCCCCTTGTTCCACAGTTGCCAAGCAACGTCCAATCACGTCCCTGCACTCCCTTCTCCTTTTTAGTGCTTTTAAAACCCACTAGTCCCTACAACCTGCTATACTCGCTCTTGCACACATGCACACAATCATACTGTACTATGGATACATCCACACATTAGAGATCTGTAAACGTATTTATATGCACTTATAGACACGCAGGCAAACACACACACACACACACACACAGATATGTCGGTGTTTTCGAGTGTTGGACGCTAAAGAGTTTTGGAGTTCCCCGGAATGCAAAGTGACAAAACAAGGCATTAGCTTCCGGAATGATGTTGTGTCTGGACTGCTATTCTTGTGTTGCTCAACGTCTCATTAATGGAGGATAAAGCATCAATCGATTCAAATCGATCGCCCTTGATCTCAAAAAGGCGATCGAAAAGAATGAATCTGTAGATTCATTCTTTCCTCCACCTCTGGCCGCGTAATATGTTATGTCACCGAACCATATTGTTTCAGACAAACTTGAAAACTAGACACGGCGAGTTCAACCACTTCTAATGAAGTAGCTCATCCATTCTTAACCAGGGGTCCGCGGCCACCTATGGCTCCCCTCAAGGATTCCGCGTATATGAATTACATTTCTAAATCAGGGTCCACGAAAGGTCTGGAAGTTTGCTTGTTACGTTTGCCTCTGCCTCGACAGATCCCTTGGATTCGTCCCAGATTTGGCACGTAGAACTACACTGTAAAAAAATGACTGGTAAGATCTACTTTACTGCAGCAATTGGCACTCACTTTTTCTAAGTAAAAATTACTAATTTAATTAATGTTGCAACAGTAATTTTTACTTAGAAAAAGTGAGTGCAAATTGCTGCCTCACTTTTTTTTAAGTACGTCTTACAAGTCATTTTTTACATAAGAACAAGGCAATCTCTGAACCTCCTCAAGTGAAGCTAATGATGAGGTAGAATGAGATGTTGGGAAACACAACAATTTAAGCGACCAGATCAAAGACATTAGCCACTTTTCCACAGGCTTACTTAAGGCCAGCACGGCACAGTTCACATGCACATCCACCCAGAAAATCGCTTCTCCACGAGCGCTAATCAGCCAGGCCACACCAGGTTTCACGACCCACTGAGATGTGGGTCTGGAATGCGGCCGTCCGTGGCCACGTTTGCTGGTCGCCGATGTCGCCGACCAATCACGGGAGGGGGGGGCGGTGGGTGAGCTCCCATCTCCCCTCCAGTTTGGCAGGCATCAATAGAACAAAGCCAGACATCAGTGGGGCCGCCACCTTTATCCCCCCTACACCCTTCTCTCGTGCTATACAGCGGCCACAGCACACAGCCGGTAGTGTTGTGAATTCATGTGTTAATGGGGAGAGGTGTCACACACGCAGGGGTGCGGATGAGCATTGGCATATCACAATTGAGTGGCCGCGGAGTGGAGACACGTTCCTCTTTACCTGAACTAAACTTACCTGAGATGCGCTGAACTGTGCCTTGAGTTTTTTTGTAGTGGAGAAGTGGCTATTGTAGTTTATCAGTGGGACTGGCACAGCCTTGTTACTTTAATGTTACACCTTGACCTGATTTACTACACATTTACGACACAACTGCGTACACAGACGTCCCCTGACACAACCCTTGCCTGCATTGGTGTATTTTGTAAAAAGATGAAAATGAACATGCGTATATAAAATGAGAAAAAAAAAAGTTTGTCATTATTGTAAAAAAGAAGAAAACATACAACAGGTAGAAGCTATGAGAGATGTTAATGTTTGTCTGACTAACCCAGTGAGTATGTTTAAATATTGGACAAAAAAAATGATGCTTGGTTTGATCTAAAGGAACACAATGTGTCTTGGTTTTCATTGATGTGATTTCTAATCCTTTGATGTACTGGTTTTTATTTTGTACTTTTTTGGTACTTTGAAATGAATGAGATTGACAGCTGTTGAAATAAAATCTTTTTAACATGACTCCACTTTAGCTCCCAGCCTTGTATGTTTGTTCATGTACATTCACAGAGCTGCTGTTACATCGTGATGTTATTAGGGACTAAGCGCATTGCATTGGTTGCGGAGGAGCTCATTATACGTAGTAGGAGTGGCCTCGGATGTCATCAGCGTTGTGAGGTATCTTGGACTCGGTGTGAAGGAAACCCAACATTGAAATACTACTCATTTGACACTTGAATGGAACCTGAATGGAAATGTAGCGAACACACTCTTGTCCCGTCCGAAATGCAGTCGATGGTCAGGTCTTGTCATCCAACAGCAGCTAAACAAGAGGGCGTCATTTCGTCTCGTCAGATTGCGGTAACTTGGGGTTCCATTTGGGGAAACGAAAGAAATGTAACTTAGATTTCTTGCGCGATGATGCTCCACAGCCTTTAACGCAGCGATTCCCAGGCATGTCGGCTTTCGGCAGCGCTTGTACACCGTGCACGTACGGAAATGTAAACAATGCCATGTGTATCCATGCAACTCCGCCCGACAGGAGGAGGTGCTACTGCTCACTCGAGCAGATTTTTGGAGACGTGACGTCACAATCTCACCCCTAATTGGAACAGATTACATAGGTGTGACAACACATCTGACAACAGTGGAAATGTTTGGCATCAAAGGCGTTGACTGGTGTCCTTAACATATGGATGTTTGACCCAACCCATCCTGAGATGCAAGAGAACCACGAGAACCTAGGATGGCTGTTGGTTAGAGCCAGGTGGGATTTGGTACCAGTGTGTGAGGAGAGAGTGTGACAGGTGTGGAAATGACCAGGAGTTGCCGTTGGAAGTCACATATCCAACATACGGTAATCTATTATGGGAAAACCATTACTAACTTGGTAAGCCCCGATGGACACTATATAACCCAGTCGATTGCCCATGGCTATGTGTGCATGTATATGCAGCCGATAGATGCAGGGGAGGATGCAGTAATGGAAGAGGATGGTGTGTGTGTGTGTGTGTGTGTGTGTGTGTGTGTGAAACAGTGGCGATTGCTTCTCCCAGCTTCCCCTAAGATTTCACAAAAAGAACTGGTAAAATGTAGTGTGTTGTGTGAACGAGCCATTGACAATGATACAATGTGCTAAACATTCATTCAGAATGCTTGTAACTGCTGCAAATTTATTCCAGTTTTCTTGTCATTGTCTCTCGTAGCGTCTCGGCGGCTAAACACTCCGCTTCTATTGCAATGAACGAACATTTCCAGTAAAATGAATAAATGCTAAGCTTTGACACGCTTCCGGACTGCGACCATGAAGCCCCAGCACTCGACGCAGAACTGCTACGTTGAAAAAAGACAGATACTTTGAAGCTAGTCAGCCATTGGAATACTGTTTGAGTCTCGCCTCTGACAACTCGCGGACGCTCACCATCTCTGGAAGTGCTGTTTGTCGATTCCTGTTTGATTGATAGCAAAATGAGCCAATCACCTTTGTTCTCCACAGCGCTCGGTTTCTATCAGCAGCTTGCATCCAGGGGCACAGATGACGGCTCGCGGTGTGTACTGCTTCATAATTCTGTGTTAGAATTCAATTTTATGGGTCCGCGTTGGCCAAGTGGTTATGGACACCGCACCTAACGCGACCCCATTCATGTTAGTGGCGCTGCGTCTACCGCAGTGTCGCGAGTTCGACTCCGCTCGTCGACTTGTCTGCAATGTCTACACCTGATCTCTTCAACCCAGTTTCCGACTAATCCTATCCAATAAAGATGGAAAAACGGCGCTGATGCCGGAAAAAAAAAGAATTCCATTTTATCTGCTATTCGCAAGGTAATTCAATATACAGCAAGGACATGTGGTCAGTGTGGAAAACCAAAACAAACTAGGCTAATCGACGTGTATAATCGTGAGGATGGACTGCAGTGAAAGACCGAGCATCCCTTAGCAGTCGACTCAATCACTGGCTTTGCAGCGTAACATGTCAACAGGTGATTGTGATTACCACTCATTACACCATGTTACACACTACTCGCTATGCTGCGACCTTCATCAGGAGTGGCGTCCAGTTGGCATGGTGACGCCGCAGCTTTATCAGTTCCGTGTGGGTGTGGTGTGAAAGTGTTGCCCGTCAGTCTGGCCATGCCTTCCCCTGTCCAAGGGCCGTTGCAGTGTAAGCCCCTTCATCTTTGTTGATGGTGTTCTTGCCACGTTTCTTAATCTCTATTGCTTCTTTGATCCATCGTTGATATCTGTTGCTCTCTGTTCCCAGTCCATGATGTGGTTATTCCAATGACTGTATATAAATATGGACGTCGCATTCGCTTCAGCTGGCATGTCGACTTCCGTGTGCTTCTGCTAGTCGAGTGGGCGGAGTCGGCTACCAAAAGCACGGAGCCTATGGGATTTACAATAGAAGTATACAATTTTAGCAGGCCGTTTAACCTATTTAAAGATTGTTTCTAATTTATGTTTTAATGTATATTGTCGGGATAATTGACGGTTCATTGTGTAAGGGGGGTCATAATTTCACAAACGCATCAGATTTGGCGTTAATATTTTTTATTTCAGCTCCCATAGGATCCCATTCATTCAGCCTATGTCGTTGGCGCCCCTAGCGGACAGTACCACCTGAAGAAGTCGCGTGTGGGGTGTCTCTCTCTCATATACTGTATAGCTCTCTCTGTATCTCTCCTGGTACCGGATATATGGGTAATTTCAACAATGGCAATGGGATGATGTCATGCACGCTGCGTCTACTTTATATACAGTCTAAGGGCTATGGGCTATTCCTTTGGCAGTGATCCGATATGGCTGACCTGAGGTTGGTTATTGGGATGTCAACAGGTTAGTTTGAGGAGACCCCCACTGTCTCAAAAATCAAGGCTATGAGCAGCACATTAAATTGAGTCTCAAGTTGAGACCATCAGACTTGAAAATCATGTAACACACACGCACATGCACTAAGAGGTGTGTTCATGTGCATACACTCTCGTGCACGTGCACGGTTGCACAGGCCTGAACAATAAGTACAAAGACACATTCAAAGCTTACAAAAAAGACGGTAACATTCAGACGTGCACAATAAGTCTGCCGGCCTCCCATACACCACACAGACAGCCTCCCCCACTAAACACACACACCCACACTAACACAAACATCTCCCCACAGACTTTGACTCTGGACTTGGTAAAAAGCAATTATCACCATAGCACACCGTTCTGCTCAAAGCTCAAATCGATCATGGCTGTTTCACACCTTCTTTGTCAGCCCTCACATCTCTCTCTCTCAAGTTGGAGTGCACCGATGATAAATAATCTATCAATCATGAATCGAGATTTAATCGCTGACAAATGTAATAGACCTCATTTCCAGGGCTGGCTTTTCTCCTCTGCAGGTCCAGTGATGTATTCGACCACACTATTTTTCATCTCGATTCTTGAACATGAATCGAGAAGATAAGGAACCACAATTACTTGCATGATGAGTTTGGGTCAGATTAAGATTATAACACAAATCTTTTCACAAAGGATGTCCACGGAAGTTAAACAAACATATTTTTAGAATCAAAACGTTTGTAAGCATAATTTGTATTAGACGGTGGCCCAGTTGGTGGGTGTGTTTGATTTTCCCCACTGGCTTATTTCCCACATCTATGCTCCCCATCTTCACCTGTTTCCTGAAACTATAATAAAGAAGAAGAAAAAATGGCCTGAATTGGACGAGAAAAAAATATGCAAAAAATTAATAATAACTGCAAGCAGTGATACGGGGTCAAGCTGTTTTGATGCGCATATGACATCTTGGGTTCGCGTGGATCAAGGAAATATATAGATACCACCATTTTGAAAATCGGGAGTACCATTCAGAAGTTACATGCAGAAATGCAAATACAACTTTGACCTGCTGGTGGCGCTAGAGCATTTGAGCTGGGGTACTGCAATTTGCTGTGACGTGTCAATGGCGCAAGGCACAAAGGGGTGTCTAAATTTGCAAAACATTCTGACTGATGGTTGCCAAGATATGACCTGACTTCCTGTTTGGCAACGTTTACGGCAATTTTGATTGGCTGTCCATCATGGCTGAACGATCGAAGACATCCCAAGGAGTAGTGTTTTAAGTGATTTTCACTAAATTCAAAATGGCGAAAAATGTACCCTGACAGAAATTGAGATCACATAGTGGGTTGGATTCAGCTTGATCCAAGGAATCCAGAGATACTAAGTTTTAGAAAATCGGAATGGGAGGAAATGGTTGGCAATTGAAGGGTTAAGAAGAACTACATTTTAATTTGACGAGACTAATCGCATCATAGTTAATTAATCACATAGGCCTAATTATTCCGTATAAAAAGAAAATGGCGTAAGCTAATAGAATTCAATCGATCGCTCAACTTATATTTTCAATAAATGACAACAGGTCAGCTGTTAAAATTCTCAAGAACTTTGAAGAGATTGGAGTCTTTGTAACTTTGCAAGCGCACCGACTTTACATTTTACGCATCACACACACACACACAGACTCACACACACACAGGCGTGACAGAATAGGCTGTCCAGGAACTCCATGGCAACAGGTGGCGCTAACTGTGGCATGTGGGCGGAGATCATTAGTCTTCTAGTGCTGCAAATACGCATGAATGGTTGATGATTATTCTGTCACGCAAACAAATCTGCGCAAACGCACACACACACAAATGCTTGTGCACGCTCATACATGGAGGAGATGCAGACAGAGACACACACACACACATGCACAAATAAACACAGAGAAATACAAGCTTTCACATTTATGTACACACAGAGGCACACAGACACACACGAGCATCATATCAAGATGAGTAGAGGAATCTAGCCAGCAATCTCTTGTATTTGGTTGTTTATATTAACAACTACCTACCTGAAATTAATTCTTTGCATTTAACCCATCCCTGAGGAGCGGTGAGCAGCCGCGTGCGCAGCGCCCCGGGGGCCACATTCTGGGCAAGTGCCTTGGCCAGGGGCACTGAACGGAGCAGGTAAACTAGAACATGTTTTTTGGTGGTGGGGTAAACCGGAGTGCCCGGATACGGGGAGAACATGTAAACTCCACACAGAAAGGATCTGGCTGGGTTGGTATTCGAACCAAGAACCTTCTAGCTGTGAGGCAGCAATGCTAACACTGCGCCACCGTGTTAGCAAAAACCCGCCATTTGAGACACAGCACAGGGTACCTCTCCCTTTTCACCCTCTGATCACACACAGACACACACACACACACACACACACACACAGTATTGACATCATACATTCACACTAACACAGCTGCACGCAGATCCATGCATACACACATGTCTCACACAGACACAGACACGCGCGCACAAATGGCCATTCAGTAAGTTACACTTGTGCATACAGATGTGCATGGGTATACAAATGTGGTAATGCACACAGAGCAGTGTTAAGCCAACATCCACGGGTCATCCATTAGACTAGAAGCGCTGGCCAGCTGTCCCAGGCCATCGCATATGACACACATTCACACACATAGACACATTTCAACCTATTGAACTAGGAGAGAGAGATAAATGGATAAAGAAAGAGAGAGGGAGAGTTGGGGGTTGGGAGTCAGAGAGAGAGTGCTTTATTTGAAACCTCAACAGAATGGGGAAAAAAACCCCACAAAAAATAAACACTTTAGAGTAACAGGCCCTTATTTATGCTGATAAAGCATTTATCACACTTACTAAAAAATGAAACTAATTACAAACAAAACATTAACAAATGTTTGTAAATGTTTTATAACACTTAATATATATTGGTATAAAGCATTTTAACTCTTAGTAGATATCGTTACATAGCATTTATAACATTTACTAAAAATTGAACTAATCACAAACAAAAAATTAACAAATGTTTGTAAATGTTTTATAACACTTAGTACATATTGTTATTGTTATATTACTAAAAATTGTGTTACCAAAATATTTTGCATGTTACAATCACAGTACTGGTATACTGTATGGCAATCGACCGAATCAGGTGAAATTTTCCTACACATTTTTAAAGGTGTAGGAAGGGGAGAACTGGCAGCAGTATATCTCATAGTGGATGAAAGTGGATGAATTTGTCACACAAAACGCACGTTTCAAAATCTGCTTACTACAGTTCGCTCTGTGACAAATTACACATCATCCACCCCGCTTCGGTCACCGTTTTGCATAAGTATGGATGAAATACAAAATCTGACTTGAAGCTACTCCCCGATGTGGTCACATGTTCTTCTGGACCAATGGGATGGCTTACTTCCACTGGTAATTCCAACTTGAATGAGTAAATGGAACAGGTTGATCAGATTACTGAATCATGCATTTATGGGACAGACCCACACGAGAGCATTTGGGTGTGGAATAGCACAGCGCAAGTTACCACCATCCTTTTAAAATAACGCGGTAGGTGTGTGCTCCTGCCGATTAGACCTGTTGAAAAATAGTCAAAGACACAGCAAAATAAATGCAACCGGAAGTGGCGAGAATAGATGGGGGTAGTTAAGGAAGTAAACCAGAAACGGGTTAAAAACTTGTCTATACTAATTAGGATTGGTTGGCTTTGTAAATTGTAGATGAGCGGCTGTGAACCAAAATATTATTACACCCTGAAGAAACAGGTTCTGTATGGAATGCCTCACCATAAATACTTGGAGGGATTGTGGCATTTCTACATAACATATTCCTTTTTATGTGCTAAGGACTACATAGGTCCTCCGGCTTAGGTGCAATCATGGCCAACTTCTGTCAGCCAGACCAGAAGCAATAGACGTTAAAACGGATCAAGCTCGCGTTTAAAGGGCCACTGAATGGGCGGGGTTACTCGGCCTTGCCCCGCCCATCCACTTTCTTAAAGGGAGCGTGGGCCAAAATGACGACTGCGGCAGTTTTCCGTCCCCGAAATTGCATTGTGACATGTAATCCCCTTCCCTAACCCTAACCCCTACCCTAACCCTAACCCCTACCCTAAACCTAACCCTAACCCCTACCCTAAACCTAACCCTAACCCCTACCCTAAACCTAACCCTAACCCCTACCCTAAACTTAACCCCTAACTCCTAACCCTAACCCCTACCCCTACCCTAACCCCTAAACCTAACCCCTAATCCTAACCGTAACAGTAATTTAAAAAGCGTAATTGCGGCATTAAAATAAAGACGCCAGAAGGAAGCGGCAGTAGGAATTGAAGCCAGGACGCTGGCATGAAGGACGAGTATTATCCAATTACGCTATAGTGGCTGATGCGTAACTCGGTAGCAGACAGCGTTAAGTCGCTGTTGACTACGCGCGTTCGCTCATTTTGGCCCGCGGTCCCTTTAAGAAAGTGGATGGGCGGGGCAAGGCCGAGTAACCCCGCCCATTCAGTGGCCCTTTAAACGCGAGCTTGATCCGTTTTAACGTCTACCGACCAGAAGCAGAATGCCAGTGGCAGTTGGCCAAGCAGGTGTTTCCGCATAAAGTGATTGTGAGTATATTACTGTGTAAACTCCTTCTGCACAGCATTCCTGCATTCTTCTCCTATGAATCTGTGTGTCTTCACTTCTATCACTATAACAAAACTGTTGTTGATTCCTTCTTGATTTATATTCATAAACCAATAACATAGGTCTGTATATTTTCCTGTGTAAAGTGATCGTAGTGGACGAAAGTGGATGAATTTGTCACACAAAACGCACGTTTCAAAATCCGCTCCCTACAGCTCGCTCGGTGACAAATTACACATCATCCACCCCGCTTCACTCACCATTTTACATAAGTATTGATGAAATACAGGCAAAATCTGACTTGAAGTTACTCACCGATCTGGTCATATGTTTCTCTGGACCAATGGGATGGCTGCTTTACTGGTGATTCCAATTTGAATGAGTAAATGGAACGGGTTGCGCAGATTATTGAATCATGCATTTGTGGGGAACAGATCCGCACGAGAGCATTTGGGTGTGGAATAGCACAGCTCAAGATACCACCATTCTTTCAAAATAATGCGGTGTGTGCTCCCGCCAATTAGATCTGTTGAAAAATAGTCAAAGACACGGCAAAATGAATGGAGTGGTGTGCATATACGGGGTTAGTTAAGGAAGTAAATCGGAAACGGGTCGAAAACTTGTCTATAAAAAACGAATGATACATTAAGAGGGTGTGGATCACATGGGCTGGAAAACCGTGTTCTTGGTTACAGACCCTGGATCCCAAAGTGGAGAACGCTGGAATCTTTTTACGTGATCAGACTCCCGGGTCACTGGGGCCTGTGGGTAGTGTAGTTGGCTTGTGCATGTTTGCTGATGCCGTCAATCGCAATTGCGCTACTCTAGGAGCACTTGCATTGATAATGGGTTGCCACACATACTGCTAGCACTAAAAGTACTATTTTTTTGTACCACTACGACGCACGTTTGCAATCTCTGAGTGCTTCTAGTTTGTACAATTTTTCTTATTTAAGTTTTCTTTTTGTATTTTCATACCATACTGAAACACAACGAACCACGTACCATGATTTCCTGGGTAGAGTAAAATGCTGGTTGTCTTTCACTCAAGATTCATCACTCTACCCCCACTCTCCATATACTGGCCCCCTCTCTCCCGCCCTCCCCCACTCTCACTCCCCCGCTCTCACTGTACGCATCGCTTTCTCAGATCTCTCTCTTCCCCATTCCCACACATTATCTCTCTGAGCCGAGCCCCTGTGGGACAGTGGGCTCCATCTGAAGCGTGTGATTGGTCGGCCATATGGTGAGACGATGGCATGGGGCTACCTCGACAGTCTTCCTGATTGGTGATCGACGTGCGCACGTAGCAGCACTGCACATGTTGGTGTACATGCACTGTCCATACAGTACCAGATATGGGCAGAGTAGCCATAATTGTTATGTTCCTGGTGGTAGTTATTAGAACTACCATAGCACATGCAATATGGAAGTATGGATGTATGGATGCATGTTAAAGGTGCGTGCTTGGTGGAACTGGATATAATGCCCACTAGGCATTAAGCCCAAGGAGAGTGTTGTTTAACTTTCACAAAACGCCAGAGATACCGGCAGAATAACGTGAGTATGAATGGAGACTCACAATAATTATTTAGCTCTATGCAGACGGAGCGCTTAAGCAACTCAAGAGTAGGAGAGTATTAGTGACTCGAGATGGCCACAACTCGTAGTGTTTTTACTCACTGATCAACTGGCCCTTCTCCAACAATGGAATTGGAGAAGAGACTACGGGAATTTTGAGTTGCACATCACGGTAGCTGCATAGATGTAATACCTGATGACAGGGAGGTATGAAAAGATCGTCTTTAGCATTAATACGTGCCTGTCAGCAGAAACCATAACAGCATGGTTCAGAGGCAGAGTAATTAACCATTAGATTAGACAGAGGTGATACTCAGCCTCTGGATCCAGGATAATGCCAGCAGGCTGAACCAAACGGAGCCTGCTGTATAAATAGAGGACGCTACAGGTGCTATTGGTTAGCATTAGCTCTTACTCTTTCCTGTCCTGGGACTGGCGCACAGCGCCTTACAGGCAGTAGCGCCCTCTATCGCAAATCCCAGGAAGTGGCGCCAAAGCGCCACGGGTAACGATAATAATTACTTAAGTAAAAATATTGTTACCTCTGCAAAATATTATTCAAGTAAAAGTAAAACATAGTCATCCAAATAGTTACTCAAGTAAAGTAAAAAGGTAATCCACAAGAACGTTACTTAAGTAGCAAAAGTACTAAGTAAATTTCAGTAAAAAAAAGGACCAATTATCTTTTCAAAATGTAATTGAATGCGAGAGAGAAAGTGCCAGAGAGACAGTGCCCGAGAGAGAGATGACGCCAAGGACAATATCTGTGCCAACAGTTCGCAACGGGTGTCGCTAAAGTCCAAGTTAATGTAACGAGTAGCAAATTGCTGACATCTCAGTAAAAAGTCATTTTTTTCCACCTGAAATTTATTCAAGTAAAAATAGAAAGTAACTTGTGAAAAATGTACTCCAAAAGTTAAAAAGTACACACAAAAAATGTAACGGAGTAAATGTAAATGCGTTACTGCTCATCACTGTACAGTACCTACCATAGATCTTAGTGTCAGTCGCTTCCTTTGCCTTAACATAGCACAGGCGGTATGTGTTAACTCATGTGTGACTGGTTTTATACCATTTGTCCGGGTGCAATAAAAAAACAAAACATCTGATTTGGATTATATTTGGCTCCCACTCAAATCACCCTGCCCTCTCCGTTTTTGAGGGGTCGTTCAGAGAGGTGCTGCTGTGGCAGACTTAAAGCAATATGTAGTATTAAAGAAATGAAAAGAGTGAGCTCTGTGCTCTCTCTCTCTCCCACTTGCTCCCCTCCCCCTCTCTTTCCCTCTCTCTCCCTAGCCCTCTCTCTCTCAGTCTTCCTCCCCCCTCTCTCTCCCGCTCTCTCCTCTCTATCTCCATCCACCCCCCTCTCTCCCTCTCTATTTCTCTCTCTCTCTCTCTCTCTCTCTCTCTCTCTCTCTCTCTCTCTCTCTCTCTCACACGCACTCTCTCTCTCTCTCTCTCTCTCTCTCTCACCCACTCTCTCTCTCTCTCTCTCTCTCTCTCTCACACGCACTCTCTCTCTCTCTCTCCTCCCTCTCTCCCTCGTTCTCCCTATCCCTCTCTCTCTCTCTTCCTCCCCCTCTCTCTCCTCTCTATCTCCATCCACCCCCCCTCTCTCCCTCTCTCTCCTCTCTCTC
>OMKY01232209.1:0-20237 GCA_900302395.1 Bregmaceros cantori | reverse complement strand
CTGGGAGACTATTTCCGTCCACTTTCACTGTCAGTCATCAAGCCCTATGCACCTGGGACTCTTGACATCTTGTGGACAGACGAGGATGTGAATGTAATGGCGTTTTAAACCCGGTTTTCACGTTAATACAGTTGCACTGAAGTTTGAAAGTCCAGCAAATATATGTTGTACTAACTATATCTAAAAACGTAACATTGCACAATATAAGGAACTTTAATAACGAACAAAGTCTTTGTGTTCCAAAGCGGTAAACAAAGGCCTGCCTGAACCGCTCAGAACAGAACTGTTAAAAATAATTTTGTTTTCAAGCCCTGATGGCAACAGACTTTTGGAGACGGGGCATTGTCTGAATTTGCTCTCAATTCCCGATATAGTGTACTATATAGGGTGTACACCCTATATAGTGCAGTATATAGGGTGTTTTTTTCAGACACACCCGGGGCGTGTGTTTCGATGGCAACAGCCCGGAAACAATGGAAGGTGGCGTTTCCATGGAAAGAGACCGGTGGCTGCCTGTTGCTATGGCAACTAACGAGCGTGAAGGCAAAACATGGTGTTATTATAGGAACAGTCGATGGCCGTGACGGATGTGCAGCGCCAAGGGGAGGTACACCGCGGCCAATGTCAACGTAAACACTATTTACCAGATGGGTGGCGAGAGTCGACGAGGGGAGGAGAACTTGTGGCCCCCCTCAAATAAAACGTTTACTATGAGTTTAAATGCTCTTTTACTTTAACTAACAATTATTTCCCAAATGTTACTATTACTAATATTATAACAGCACAAACACATTTCAAGACAATTCATTACGGTAATTGGCATGAGTACATGGTGGAAATGGTGCTTGCTTGTTTGAAAAAACAAACAAACAAACAAACATGAGGAAACCCACGCAGACACGGGGAGAACATGTAAACTCCACACAGAAAGGACCTGTCCGGGTTGGGATTCGAACCCAGGACCTTCTAGCTGTGAGGCAGCAATGCTAACCACTGTGCCACCGCGCCGCCCAATAATGAAATAAATGGTGATGGTGAACAGAGACCTGTGGATGCTGCGGAGGCGGTTGCCATGGCGACGCTGTTGTTGCTGTTGCTGTTGTTGTTGTTCACCTGGATGCCATTCTGCTTCATGAGCTGCATCAACTCTGCCTCCAGGGCGGCGATCTGACAGATGGAAGAGGGGTTGGGATTACTTGTTATACCGTTTTAAACCTTTCAAACTGGCGGCCCGCAGGCCAACGGCAGCCCTAGGTTTGGGACAATATTTTGTAGCCTCCACCCATTGACTGTATATAAATATGGACGTCACATTCACTTCAGCCGGCGTGCCGACTTCCGTGTGCTTCTGCAGGTCGAGTGGGCGGAGTCGACTACCAAAAGCACGGAGCCAATGGGATTTACAATAGTTACAACAACAATTTACCAATTTTAGCAGGCCGTTTAACCTATTTAAAGATTGTTTCTAATCAGAGATGGCAAAAGTACTCAAATGTCTTACTTGAGTAAGAGTAAAATACATTTGTGAAAAAACAACTCGAATAAGACTACAAAGTACTGATCCAAATATGTACTCGAGTAGAGTAAAACGTACAGGCTCTGAAACATACTCAAAAAGTATTTTCGAAAGTAAAAAGTACAGGCTCTAAAATGTACTCAAAAGTATTTTTGAAAGTATAAAGTACTCCCGCGGTCCACCGGCCGCGCCTGTCGGCGGCGAGTGACAGCTGCCTTGCCGCGGCGATCGACTCCATGCCACGTCTCCTCTCGTCCACTTACGTATTTTCGGGAGTTTCGCCGCCAAAACCAGCGGCCACAAAATCCGGTGGGAACACACCGTAAGGGTTAATATTGTAGTAAGTCTGCGGTTAGCGGTGTGGGATAATGTCCTGATGTAAAGTAGACCCGCCACCTTAGGCCTGAAGTATACTCTATAGTGAAAGGATGGTTGGGTAAGGGAGGAAGAGGATTAACAGAGGGAATAAACACCTGAATAATTTAGTAAGGCTAACCTCCAGAGATGGCAAGTTACAAAGTACAAATACTCAAGTACTGTACTTAAGTAGTTTTTTCCTGTATCTGTACTGTTAGAAGTACTTTTTTCTCTGATGACTTTTTACTTGTACTGAGCAGATTTTTAACAGAAATATCTGTACTTCTACTCCTTACTTTTCCCATAACAGGCTTGTTACTTTTTTTTGCGCACGGATGATGGCTGGTAGCGATATGTATATTGTGAATGAGCCAGTAGGAGGCGATAATGCCAACAGATGTTAATTTCAATGTTCGGCAGTGGGATTTGTGAACCTTAAGTGAAGTAAGTTAGGCTAGGTTTTTAACAATTTATTCAGACATTCAAACATTGTAAAACTAGCATCGAAGAGTGCATTTTATATACAATTTTATTTTTTTACTTT
Source organism: Bregmaceros cantori (assembly GCA_900302395.1). Taxonomy (NCBI): domain Eukaryota; kingdom Metazoa; phylum Chordata; class Actinopteri; order Gadiformes; family Bregmacerotidae; genus Bregmaceros; species Bregmaceros cantori. The sequence continues at coordinate 17,820 of OMKY01232209.1, read as the reverse complement.
GTACTTTATACTTTAAAAATACTTTTTGAGTATGTTTCTGAGCCTGTACTTTTAACTCTACTCGAGTAGATATTTGGATCAGTACTTTGTAGTCGTACTTGAGTTGTTTTTTCACAAATGTATTTTACTCTTACTCAAGTGAGAAATTTGGCTACTTTTGCCATCTCTGGTAACCTCCCAGAGGTTCGTTAGTCTAGTACAGGCGTAACCAATGTGACCAACGGACCAAATTAAGGTTTGAAAATAACATAAATCATCATATAATACCCATCATGCTAATGAACACAAAATTAAAACCACTGATCAGAGAAGGGCAGTAACGCATAACATTTACTCTCAATATTCGTGTGTACTTTTTACTTTTGGAGTACATTTTTCACAAGTTACGCTCTACTTTTACTCAAGTAAATTTGAGGTGAAAGAAACTACTTTTACTGAGATGTGAGCAATTCGCTATTCGTTACATTAACTTGACCTTTAGCGACACCTGTTGGGAACTGTTGGCACATATGTTGACGTCATATCTCTCTCTCTCTACCTCTCGGGTGGTCTCGCTCGCTCGCTCTCTCTCTCTGTCTTTCTGTCTTGGGCGCTCTCGCTCTCTCCTTCTTGGTGTCCGTCTCTCTCTCTGGCTCTCTTTCTCTCTCTCTCTCTCTCTCTCTCTCTCTCTCTTGGTCTCTCTCTGTCTCTTGGGTGCTCTCGCTCTCACTCACCTTCTCGGGCGATCATTTTTTTCATTCATTGTTTTTTTTACTAAAAGTTACTCAGTACTTAAGTAACTTAAAGTATTTGTGAAGTACTTTTTTACTTTTACTTGAGTAACTATTTGGATGACTACTTTTTAGTTATACTTGAGTAATATTTTCCTGAGGTAGCAATACTTTTACTTAAGTAATTGTTATGGCTACTCTGCCCATATCTTTCATTCCCGTGACCGGCAGAATGCCAGTTAAGAAGACCCAGGTGTTGCTGAGTGGGAGGCCTGGAGGGACCAAATGGTCTTAGACTGTATATAAATATGGACGTCACGGTACAGCCAGTGGTTGATTCTTCCTCATTGGTTTTGGCCTCATGTGGGCGTTTCTGGACTCAGAAAAAAAACCCTATGGAATTCCCTTACAAAATTGCAATTTTAGCAACCTGTTTTAACCTATTTAATGTGTGGACCAAAATCCCATTTTAATTTGTATTGCTGGTATGCCCCGTCTTAATTGTGTGAGGGAGGTCATAATTGTACAAACGCGCCAGATTTGGTGTTATTAATTTTTAAAATTATGCTATGCAGCCTATGCTATCGTTAGCTCTGGGCAGTGGGTACAGTGACTGGAATAATTTGTTGTCGCGCTAACGGCCCGGCCGGCCTGAGCAGAATAGTGCGGTGATTTACTAGGCCTCACTGTAATGTGTCGCCCTGCAGCACCCGGGGCTCGGCCTTTTTATTCATTTTTGTAACCGCGCGGCGGGGAGGCTAACCGGGGAGGCTAACCGGGGAGGCTAACCGGGGAGGCTAACCGGGGAGGCTAACCGGGGAGGCTAACCGCCTGATCTGTTGGTAGAATGCGCGCCGTATGGGAATTATTTGGAGCTGTTGTTGAACCAAGCTACCGTTAGCAGGCTAGGCTATGCTCGGCTGGCAGTTACCATGGGGAGTTATTCGGAGCGATGCATGAAAAATATGGACTTTGAAAATATATACACATGTACACAAATCACAGCACCTGTATTATTATTTTATTAAATGTATTGCTATACAGCTGACTACGTATAAGACACGCCCTTAGCTCCATATTTGGAAACGGGGCATCTCCAAAACTCGCTGGACCGCCCCAACATACGGGTACTTTCTCAACAGTGTCAGCGCCCGGTGGCTCTCTGCTGAAAAAAGCCTGCGTTCACCGCTATGGGATGACGTCACGCACGCTACATCTACTTTATATACAGTCTATGGTCTTACCGCATTCGACGCTTGCTAAGTTTTGAACAAGTAAATCGATTTTAGTTTTTTTCTTTATTGTTTATTTTGTCGTGTAACACCGCCCAGCCTTCCTGCCGAGTCGCTAACTTCATTTGGTGAAGATAGCTACTACACATTGAATGCAGTCAGCGAGTCAGTCTTGGGATTAGCGCTGACTGAAAGCCTTTTTCTTGGAAAAGTCACCTTCTCGGCCGGCACACATATGCGCACATCAGCTTCCTGCACCGGTTCGGGTACCCGCGTGTGAACCGCACGCTGCGTCAGGTGTCAGCTCGCTCTGGAACGCCACATCTAATATGTGGTTCACAAAATATTGGAATGGAAATAAAGCAACCTCACCGACCTGTTGTCACCTCGTCCTCTCTTTCTTTCTTTTCCAGGACTGTGGTGTCGTAACCCACGAACAGCACCATACTGCCATTTAATGTCAGCACACAGCACTACAACCTTAATGACCTCATTTCAACTCAGCCGTTTCTATCATTATGAACACCAAATGTCCAGGATATTACGGGTACAGTTCGCGTATCGGGTCTATCTATAGTGGTCTGAGTCGGGCACGGATTTTACATTTAAATTCTGGTTTGAAAATTTCGGTTTGAGCGATTATATAAGTTTGCATTCATACTGCATTACCGCCTCCTACTGACTCATTCTCACCTCACATTCACTCAACCAAGTCACCACACCTCCTAATTCTCCTCACTCCTCCATCATACATCTTACTTCCCGTCATGCTTCCTAACTTGACCAGATGGTTGACCAGATTCCCCAAATGCAATATGCAATGGGCAAAATGTGTAGCCTGGCGAGCCGAAACCGATGCATCGTCCATGCATCGCACATCGCTAGATGCTTGCATTAGGTCTGGTAAAACCAGGGTCGGAGTCCGTGAAAAAAAAAATGTGGCAATCAAATCGTGTCATCCAGTCACAGTGCGGTAGGTGGGACAAGTGACGTGGAGGCGTGACAACCAAACTCCACCCACGTCTCACGTAGCCCGTACAAACTCCGCCCACATCTTGCATAGCATGTTCCAAACTCCCCCCGTGTCCACACTGATTGGTCGATTGAATCGGTACCAGCGGTGAGCCTGATTTTCCCAGACCCAATTAAGGCATCTAGCGATGTGCGATGCATGGACGATGCGTGACGTCACTGGTGCAACAGCACTATTGGCCAGAAATTAAAATTGTAGCAAGAATTGACAAAATAAATGCATTATTTGCCAAAATCTGCAACAGCTTATGGTTAACAGCTTTTGCTTTCAGTAACAGAACAATCAAATAACAAAATGGAACATAACTACCTTTTTACAAATTTGAAATTACGAAAAAACAACATTAAAAAAAAAAACATCAAATGATTGAAACCCGAAAATCAAGGACATCTGGTCACCGTCACCCTACTGTACCTTATTATATTATCGAGCTACTATATACAGGACATGACCGCATGTCTATGTGATGCAATATTTGCCACGTTGGCCAGGCTTGTGACTCATAGACATGGCTGGCTTAGGACAGTGCATTGTGACATCACACTCCAGCTCGTATTTGTACTTTGTTACTTGCCATCTCGCGGAGGGGGTATGGATGAGTCACAAAGAGTCACAATGACAGTTCAGACAGAACATGGGGATTTCGGAACATAGAGGTGCCCCCCCCCCCTCTCTACCACAAGGCCGCATTGTTTGGTCACGTGGCCGAGGTGACCACATGACCACGGTGTGTGTTGACCACGTGATCTGCGTGACGTCATCCACCGGCTCACTGACGGACTGGGAGTTGTTCCAGGCGGAGTGTACGCAGGGTCGTTGACTCGGTGAGTGCTGCTTCTGACCCAGCGGTCGGTATGACCTACAGTTAGGATTTATCTTCAATTCACACGCCGGTGTAATCTCACGATCTTCTTGTCAAACGTATGCTTTTCCCAATAATCCGTTTCCTGGCGGTGCGCGCCATGTGTGTGTGCGCCCTAGAATGACTGGACTGTTCGTGCAAACACGTCGGGACCTCCCGCGGCCGCTCGTGTTAACTGTTATGTCATAATCAGTTACAACGTGACTGATCGTTCCGATTCTTATAATGATGCGGAGCGACACTGCCAGATGGACGTGGACGCCTCTGTGCAGTGCGAGATAAGGTTTTTTTCCGAAGCAAACATTAATCTCTTGGATTAAACGCGCACGGAGGACTCGGCCATGCGGCCGATCTTTCCCCGTTATAATCGATCACGTGAGTATACGAATTCTGACGTCTTGTGCATGCAGTTGTTGGTTAATGCAAACACAGAGTTCTGGTGACCCATGAGTTGGATCTAAAGCAAAAGCGAATCCGTCGCGATTCGCGAATAAACCTAGCTGGGACTCCTTTCAATCATGCTGGTTATGTTGTAATGTCAAGGCTTTTTAAAAATGTAGTTATATTCTATGTTGTCATTTAATTATTATGTTACTGAATGTTTCAAAGAAAAGGCTGTTATAAAAATGCACTTATTTTGTCAATTTTCTTCTGTCAAAAATAATAAATTAATAAAGCTGCAACCGATTAATCCATTATTTAAATAATCGCCAACTAATGTGATAATCGCTTAATCGGCAGTGATTAACCGTTTCCTTGTTTGGCTCAGTTTCCGCTCAAACATGTTTAATATTTGTTGTTCCCAATGCGAGTCACCATTCCTAGTGTCATGGCCCTAATACAATGAAGACAACACGTAAGATTGGGTTAGAACCCAATATGTTAGAATTTCCCCCGGAAGGTTTTTCCATGCTAATGCTAAAAAATGTAAATCTTAGCAATGAGTGGTGAAGGCGAAACAGAAAAAAAGATTTACAATATAATATTGCAAACGTTTAATAATATTAAAATGAACCGATTAATCGATTATTCGATCAAAATAATAGTTAGTTGCAACCCTAGTATCCTATGCACCCTGGAACAACATTTGCACAGAAAACCAAATCGTGTTGTTGCACAATTCACCACATTATTAACAATAATGACTTAATAATCGCCCGAGAAACCTCTGCCAGAGTGACCTAATTAAATATAGCTCCAACCACTGACGAGGCATTTTTAAAACTGCATTGCTGTAAACTGCGGCATTTCGACTTGTTTTTACTTTAAGCTTTAATCTAATAATTCCAAAAATCCACCAAACCAATATTTGTATATAATTATATTCAGGGTGAATTATATTGAATACGTTGAATAGCTGCATTGTGTTGCAGATCGTTTATTGCAGATTGCAAATCATTCTATTCACCTTTTTCTTTTCAATAAGCCAAATGTAGGGAGGGGTGCGGTGGCGTAGTGGTTATAGAGCGCACCCCCCGGAATATAGGTCAAACAGCGCTACGGGTTCTAATCCCCTTTCTGGATTTTTCGTCCCCCCACCCTCCGACGCTTCATCCCATTTTCCGATTTAATCCTGACACCATCTCTCTCGGTAAAGAATGAAAATGGAGCTTGCACGCAAAATATAACTTGAAGTTGAAAATAAAATAAATCAAATGTAACTCGTCCCAACCCATGTGTGTAGGGCTGGGTGGGGCATAAACAATATGGGAGTAATTGGTGCAACACTTTCAACATAACAGGAAAAAAAGGAGTTTCCACAAGAGATCAAATCACTTTGTCAAGGGTGTAAACGCTGCTCTCTCCCACTGTCTCAGATTCCTCTGCTGATTAGGAGGACCATGTTGAAGTCACATGACACACAAACTGAGCCGGGTGACTGCCGAGGGAGGCTCCTTTCCTAGAAACTAGAGACTCGCACGCCCACCATGTCTCTCGCTCCCCGGCTGTACGCCACCAACGTGACCGGACTGCCACCCTCGGTCGGCGTGGACTCGACCGCGGGCTACGTACTCATCCCCTTCCTGCTCGGTACCGTCATTGGTATCGTGGCGGCTGTGGTGAGTTGGGCTGCTCTGCAAAGGATGCCTTTTGCCCCTTTTCCACTATAAAAATAAACCTACTTAGTCTTCTCCGAAGACACAGTATGTCCTTAAAACGCGATGCTTTCAGTCCCCATCATTCCCATCACTTCCGTCAACAGTTTCTTTCAAGGAATATATATATATATATATATTAAAATTCGTTTTAATAATTATTTAATATATTTTATACATATACAGTATATGTATAGCCTGGCAAGCCAGAAGCAACGCATCGCACATCGCTAAGCGCTTGCAGTGGGTCTGGTAAAACCAGGGTTGGAGAAAAGTAAAAAAATAAAAATAAATAAAATGTGTCAATCAAATGGTGTTATCCAGAGTAGGTAGGTGGGAAAAGTGGCGTGGAGGCGTGACAACCAAACTCCGCCCACGTCTTGCGTAGTCCGTACAACCCCCTCCCCCACGTCTGCGCTGATTGGCCAATTGAATCCGTACCGACGACGAGCCTGATATTCCCGGACCCAATGCAATCGTCTAGCGATGCGTGGACGACGCGATGGTTCTGGCTCGCTAGGCTAATGTGTGTAACGGATGTGAAACGGCCACATAATGTAGACAGTGATTGAACCGACAGTAATAGGCTGCACAGCAATACACTGCGTAACATACTGTCTCTGGTTGCACATTACCTTAGGTAAGGGTGTCTGCTCAGTCCCAGCCACTAGTGCTCCTGCTGCATGCTGGGAACTCTCCCTCTCTTTACGTGATCTGATTGGTTGCTACTGTCATGTAGGGCTGCAACTAACGATTATTTTAACAGTCTACTAGATGCTGATTATTGAAACGTTTAGTCGATTAATCGGTTAGATGTTTCTCCTTTAAAAAATCCACATAATATTCACAGGGACTCCGATATTAATCCTGAAATGTCGTCAAATGTGTTCATGTTAGCAAACAAATGTACAACAACTAAGTTAATTACTCAACAAACTAATATTTTGAGAGGTTTCTTCATATTCATATTTTTTTTGTCAATCATGTTGAATAATTTGAATCATCAATTGGATTTTCTGAAATTCTAAAGTGATATTGTATTTGTGTAGGTGGTGGTGTCAGCAAAAAACTGCTGACGATAACAATGATTCATTTTTTTTTTTTTCAATTAATCGATTACTGCTTTAGTTGTCGATTAATTTCATAATCATAGTCATCGATTAATCGACGAATCGTTTCAGCCCTGCTGTGTGTGGTGGTTGACGGTTATCCTGCAGCTCCCCCTGGTGTCATTTTACATCCATTACACACACATACATAGTATGCATGAGGACATGCGTAAATACAGGCAGTGCATCCTGCATGGGCTTAAAACCAGCCATTGTAAAAACTAAGATACATTTTTGGGGGGCAAATCCATCCACCCGGTTAGAGATTATAGACCAAAATTCGGCCATCTTGAATTTGACCTTCCACTAACTTGAGCCGAAGCAGCAGGGCCCCGAACCGGTTCAAGGAACGAAAACAAAAACCGAAAACGAACAGAATTTTGCGGAATCTTATGAGGAGCGGAAATGAAAACAACAAGCAAAACAATGACAACAGCAAAACAATGACAACAGCAAAAATATGACAACAGCAAAACATTTACACACAGACATTTTCAGGTCCAAAAAAAGAATAGCTCACCACTGGCAGTTACATTATGCATCAGTGAGATATCTTGTTTAGTGCCCCAATGGTGTTGAAATAAATTAATTTCCACAAACGTTGCAATTTGCCCTTTGTTCCATTTTTTTAAGACCCCTACCTGAGGGGAGAAGTTCAAACTGAATTGAGATGGATGGGAGGTATCAAATCGTTACTAGGGCTGCAACTAACAATTATTTTAATAGTCGATTAGTTGCCGATTTATTGAAACGATGAATCGACTAATCGGCTGGACATTTTTCCTTTTAAAAAGTCCCAAAAATATTCACAGCGTCACAGAAATTAATTTTGTCAAATTAGAAATGTAGTCAGTTTTGGTTCACGGTAGTCAACAAATGAAAAACTATCATAATAAGTTTGTTTTCTTGATATTCATGTTTTTTAATCAATAATGTTGAATCATTATTAATAATTCTGGAAATTCCAAACTATGATTAAGTAATAACAAATTTGCATAGACCAACCAAAAAAACGCTGACAATAACAATGATTCACCTGATTGGCGATTATCGATGATTGCATTTAGTTGTCGAATATTTCCCTAATCGCTTTAGTCATCGATTAATCGACTAATCGTTGCAGCCCTGGTTGTTACACAGCCGAAGTTTGGTTGCGCAAAGTCAAATGTGGTGCAGGTGTTTAGTTGCTTCTGGGTAAGCTATGATAATTGCACCGCTGTGCGCCAGAGTGAGTGCATGCACGCAGCCAAGAGGCTCGGCTAAGACCAGAGAAAAACGCATTTCAGTGTGAATTTCCTGTGGCACGTTCACGTTTTATTTATTTTCTTCTTCTGATTTTGTTCTGTGCTACTTTCAGGTCTACTACATACGCCGCAAACAAAGGTAAGGCCGGGGTGGACGGGCTTGACGACCACGTTAGAATGATTGAACTGATCACATTCACTCACACTCCCTAAGTACCCTAACTAAGTACAAATACACTGTTATTGTACTTGAGTTCCCAAGTACTGGTATTCATTTCCTTGACAACTTTCTACTTTTACTCATAAAATATCTGCACTTTCTTCTTGTTCCATTACCAAAATGGGCTTGTGTTAGGGGAATGTGACTTGTAGAGTCACGCCTCCATTGTCCTGATTGGCTACAAGTTGTGACATCATCAGATGTCCCCTCCCATCGGCTATAAATCAGTGATGCTTCCTCATGTGTGGTGTTCGGCCATGTTTCCTGCTTAGCTTAGCTAGCCGATACGCGGCTAATGTCCAACCCTCTAGACATATTCCCGGTCATTTCCTCTACGAGGACACCTTATCTGAGCTGCCATTACAGCTTGTTTCTGTTTTTATGTATAGCCTGTGAAAATGTTTATCTTTTTTCTTTTTTTGCTCCACAACACCAACGCATGAGAGCAGTTTTGAGTTTTGAATGATGTTGGATGGCACATATAAGGAGACACGCATCACATCTTCAAGTTCATTTTATTTTTTTATTTGACAGAGACATTGCAGAAAAGCATAGTTATCATGTTTCACTCTCAAGGCACCTGTACAGTCACCATATGTATGGATTACTAATACTTTTTAACTTTCAAAAATACTTTTAAAAAGTACAGCATCTGAAATGTACTCAAAATATTTGGATCAGTACTTCTACTCGAGTAAAAAAATCTGGGTACTTTTGCCATCTGCGCTGAGTAATTGGATAAAATGTGTTTTTGCTAAGATGAGGACCAGTTATGCAGATACAAGAAGAACATACATTTAATGGAATAATTAATTAGAACTTACAATTAATTACAAAAATAATTATGTCAATATTGATAATTAACATTTTGGAATGTTATAAACATGAACATGTACATAACGAAATAATGTAATGGGCAAAATAATGGTCTTTGTGTTGATGTAATCAGTTATGAAATAAAATTGGTAAGGTAAGTAGTAGTTGTAGTTGTACTACTTCTCTAAAGGAGCGATTTAGTGTTTGTATCATTCGATTGATAACAAATCACAAACTCACAGATCACATAGAAATGCAAGAAGTCAAACCTATAAGGGCAATAATGAAAAACAGAGCTCTAAAACTATATGGTCATATAAAGCTTTCCCAAATTTGCAAAACTCAAAAGAACGGTATAAGTTAGAAGTAGGAGAGGCGGGGTCCGCGTTGGCCGAGTGGTTATGGACACCCCACCTAACGCGACCCCATTCATGTTAGTGGCGCCGTGTCTACCGCAGCGTCCGCAGGGTCGCGAGTTCGACTATGCTCGTCGAATTGTCTGCAACGTCTACCTCCAAAAAAGATGGAAAAACACCCGAAAAAATAACTTAAGAAAAAATAAAAGTAGGAGAGGCCCAAACGATGGTGTGACAAGCAGGGCTCCGAACCGGTTCAAGGAACGAAAACGAAAACCGGAAACTAACGGAAATTCATGGAATTTTACAAGGAGCGGAAACGGAAACTAAAAAAGATGTATTCAAATGTTCCGGAACAGAAACAGATCATTATGAAATCCACAAAACTGGTTAAAAACGTTTTTTTCTGTTCTCTAAATATTTGAACATATCCCATGTCTGGGAGACTATTTCTGGTTGTGCATCCATTCAACTTTCACTGTCAGTCAGCAAGCCTCATGCATCTTGGGCTCCATCTTGTGGACAGACGAGGAAGTGAATGTAATGGCGTTAATACAGTTACACTGAAGTTTGAAAGTGCACCAAATCTATTTTGTATAAACTATATCTAAACTTAAACTTGCACAATATAAGGATCTTTAAGAACGAACAAAATGTTTGTGTTCCGCACCGGTTCAGGACCAATATTTTGGTGGTGGAACGGTTCCGAGAACGAAAACGTTAAACAGAGACCTGCCTGAACCGTTCGGAAAGGAACGTTTCAAAAATAATTCCGTTTTCAAGCCCTGGTGACAAGTAACGTCTACGATTGGTCAGGACTCGACCTACAGTCCCTTAACAGCACAATCGATTTGGAGTAATGTTTAATCTCTGTATAATTGTGTTTCAGAATCGACCGCTTGCGACACCAGCTGTTGCCGATGTACAACTACGACCCAACGGAGGAGTTGAATGAGGCGGAGCAGGAATTGCTGTGGAAGGACAACGAAACCAAGGTATTGTTGGGTGAAAAGGAGGGTTTGTGTTTAATCCACAGTAATAGCAATCTACGTCTGTACTTGAAGTTGGTACTTATCGGCTGGTGTTAGATCGGATATTTGTGGCTTATTAAATTCTGTGATGTAAAGTTCCAATCCCAAAAACAAGCCGCTTATTTTGTTAGGGTTCGAGTAGGTTTAGGGGTTAGGGTTCTGGATTAGGGACTAGGGTTCTGAAGAGACCCTAATAAAATAAACGGATCACTTTACATCACAGAATTTAATATGCCAAAATGTTCCGATCTATTGCTAAACGTTCCCTATCCCCTACTGGCTCCTTCCTACATAGTGCACTCATTATATAGTTGACTCCACACAACCACCAAGATTTTGGACACTAGAGTAGTTGGGTCTCTGTAATGAGGCTTTTTTTTTTTAAGTTATCTTTATTTTCTTATTTTATTCACAGTGTTGGTGTAAAAGGTATAGCGCGAGACTTAAATGATGGGGCAGGGATGAGCAGTATATGAAATGGGAAGGGGAAACCGCGCTGCGTGTGCTGTGATCCATCATCCAAGCCACAGCAACAAGACTATGAATGGGGCTGTTTTGAAGCAGCGGTGTTACCTGCTGCGCCACGGGGCCAGCCCCGGTAGTCAGGCTTTAAAACTTATTTTGATTTATTTACTTTTTTACTTTCATAAGAAAAAATATTAGTTGACTTGTTTAAATGTACCATATTTTAAAAGAATCCTCACAATCATTTGTGTTGTGTTAAATAAATATATTCATGAGACAGTCCGTGTTGTTCTTTTGCATTGTCTCGCAATGCATTATGGGATATATTAGTTGGTCGAGGGATGATCGATTTTCACGAGGCATTGTATGATATTTTGAGTGCACATGGGTTATTCCCTATCAAATGGTGTGCACCCTATTTAGTGCACTTTATAGCGAAATGGGGAGCGGCCTATGTGTGTGTCATGGAGATAGCTTGAAATGCATGCCGTGTGTTGTCGCTGCATCTAAAGACAAAGGCCACTGAACATTCAGACCAGGGCTCCGAACCGGTTCAAGGAACGAAAATGAAAACGGGAAAGAACGGAAATTTATGGAATTTTACGAGGAGCGGAAACGGAAACGAAAAAATATTTCTTCAACTGTTCCGAAACAGAAACGGAACATTATGAAATCCACAAATACGGTTAAAAACGTTCTTTTCTGGTCTCTATATATTTTAACATATCCTATGTCTGGGAGACTATTTCCGTCAACTTTCATTGTCCGTCATCAAGCCCCATGCATCTGGGGCTCCATGTTGTGGACAGACGAGGAAGCGAATACAATGGCGTTTTAAACCCAGTTTTCACGTTAATACAGTTTCACTTAAATTTGAAAGTCCACCAAATATATTTTGTATGAACTGTATTAAAAATGTAATATTTCACAAAATTAGGAACATTAAGAACGAACAAAATGTTTGCGTTCCGAACCGGTTCAGGACCGATATTTTGGTGGCGGAACGGTTCCGAGAACGAAAACGTTAAATATAGGCCTGGCTGAGCCGTTCAGAACGGAACGTTTGAAAAATAATTTTGTTTTCAAGTCCTGATTCAGACTGAAATATGTTCCTGCCTGTTACGTCAATGCATACCCCTCGCTTACGGCGTGCTCTCACTCTGGTGCGCAGCAGTACTTTTGTCAGCATAGCTTAGCCCCTCGGGACCCAGGCAAGGGTGAAGCTAGAAGCAAATAAAAATGATCACATTTCATTTTGCGTAACCAAAGTAATGTCCAAGGTCCTAAGTAAACCTCTTCGCATATGACCTTGGCATATGACATGCTTTGCTGCTCTGAAGTTGGTTAGTTATATGAGAGAATATATGAGAGAATAATAATTATATATATATATATATTATTATTATTATTTTATTATATTTTTTTTTCTCTCTTTTCTAATGTTGAATAATGATATGCCGTTCTCAGTAGATGCGCTCTGTCCTCTTTCAGGTAGTCCAAGGTTGGGCCAGGTCCTACCAGCAACGGCGCCCTCTGCTGGACAAAGATGTCAACGCGTGACCGACTGCTCTGCAGTCCATGAAATGGCACCGAAGAGTATATCTTATCATGGACTATATGTAAAGGATCGACATCTGCCTCCATTATGGGGTCAGCCTTCAAGTGTCGCTGTTGAGCCACCAGGGTGAACACGGCGCCATATCTCCTGTCGCCCCGGTCAATGATAAGAGTATAAACAACGGTAAGGGAAGAGTTTCCCGTAGCTTGATGAGAAATGTATTTCCTTTCATTTTATGTGCAAATTGAGTCCATATAACCAATATATCTCTGTATTTTGAGCTGTGTTCACCACAGTGCCATTTTCCCCCCTTGGAGCAACTGACACTAAGGACTTTTCATTAGATGGCGACTCTTTGCACATGTATACTCTTCGGTCGAAAAACATGTATTTATTTATCTCATTCAAATTGCATGGTTACCAAAGGTTGTAACCGTTGCATGGAGAACTGGAGACGTCTATTTTGCTACACAAATCACAGGCAGACACGCTGGCTGTGCTGCTGTGGCTGTAAATGTTTTTATATTAGCAACATGTTGAATAGTTACTGAATGACAATCAAATGGAAGAAGAACACGCTCAGTCATGTCCTATTTGGTTGTTCTTGAACAGTTTGACAAGCACGTGCGAATATGAGTGCTTTGTGTGCAGGTCGAGCTGCTTGACCTAGCTTTAATGTGAATAATAAAGCAAGATATTGTTTGGAGCTGTTTTTATGTTTTCATATAAACATAATTTTCAACTCTTCCATGGTGTGTTTCTGCCAAATGCTCGAAGAGCCATCAATCTGATGGAAACACACCAAGTCTTTTTGGACATGCAAGTTAAATGTCATGTGTTGTATGTCACTGCATCATATTACAACATCATTCTTAACTAGCGCTGCAACTACCAACTAACAACCAAAATATATGTGGGGTATTTTTTTAGGCCAATTCAACAGATTCGTTCAGAGGTAGCCAATCCGCAGCTCCCAAGCGCTTTGCCTGATGTCCTACGGTTCTTGGCACAGAAGAAAAAAATTAAAATTAATAAAGAATTAATTAATTTATTAATTAAAAGAATTAATTAATTTTTTTCAGTTGTTTGAGGAGCCCATTGTTAGTAGTAGAGATGCGTGGTTTATCACGTCAAATTGATTTTGAAAACATAAACCGGTTTTAGTTTTTTGCATTGATTTCATCATTTGCATGTTCCCCATCAACCACGGGCTTGCACGTACTGTACAGGGTATATTTCCTGGGTGCCCAGTGCCCACTATGTGCGCAGTCACACACATCCCTACACCCTCGCCTTCTATATTGCGTAAATTGGAGCTGTATAACACACACGCAAATTTGCGGAGTCTACGTGTGTGTGAAACGTCCAACATTGTCTTGCAATCTTTGTATTTTTCCGGGTCTAAACAGCGAACAAGCTGTTAGCCAAACTTTCACTTTTGCTTTCTTCCGTTCGGTTTACAAGCGCACGCATTAGTCTTCCCTTTTACACACACCCAGCTCTGATAAAACTGCAGGACTACTGCCCCATACTAGGGTCCTATATAGGAGCCCCCCGATCCAAGGACAACAGGTTATACATTCAACAGCAATTACTGCAAATCAGGGCTTGAAGACAATTCTTTTTGAAACGTTCCGTTTGCGAACGGTTCAGGCAGGTCTCAGTTTAACGTTTTCGTTCTCGGAACCGTTCCACCACCAAAATAACGGTCCTGAACCGGTTCGGAACACAACTATTTCGTTCTTTTCTAAAGTTCCTTTTTTTGTGCAATGTTAACTTTAGATATAGTTCATACAAAATGTTTGGTGGACTTTTAAACGAGTAACGCCATTACATTCGCTTCCTCGTCTGTCCACAACATGGAGCCCCAGATGCATGGGGCTTGACGATGGATTTCATAATGTTCTCTTTCTGTTCCGGAACATTTGAATACATCTTTTTTTCGTTTCCGTTTCCACTCCTCCTTGAACCGGTTCAGAGCCCTGCTTTAAATGGCTTTATCTGTTCTGTATCGTATCCGCTATGTAGTCACGCCAGTAATTGATTAAAATGCACGAAATTAGAAAGCATGTAGGAAGTACATTTTCTGGGCGAGCATCCACAGACCTCTCCATTTAACACAAAGAAGCAGTTTGTTGCGTTAACACCGTACTGTATGGTTACCAATTACCACCGATCCGCAAGGTACCTTTCTCGTCCATTTCATTCTGCGCTTTGTTTCGGCCGACATTTCTGATGGAATTACATGCATCATTCATGTCCGACCTAAAATGTTGGGGACCCCACCTCCCTCGTGATTGTGCTCCCCGCCCTTGTTCAGTAAAACTGGAGACGAATGGGTAACGTTTATGTGCCACATTAGTTGATCCTTGGTTCTATCACCTGCAATGAATGGACTATTGAACCTAGGCCTGTAGACTGCTAAAGGTATCCCTGAAAATAAATCAATCGAGTAGTCATTGCTTTAACTACGAGTGTACTACCAAGTACACATTGAGCATGGCTCCGGTTCAAGGAACGAAAAAGAACCGAATTTTACAGGGAGCGGAAATTAAGATTAACTGTTCTGGAACAGAAACTTAACATAAAACCCACAAAACCACCCAAATGTCACGTCAATAAAGCCCCATGCATCTGGGGCTCCATCTTGTGGACAGACGAAATCAATGTATTGGCGTTTTAAAAGCAGTTCTCATGTTTCAGTTGCACTGAAGTTTGAAAGTCCAAATATTTTGTATAAACTAGATCTAAACATTGCACAATAGAAGGAACAAACATTTGTGTACTGAACAGGAACGTTTTAAAAACTTCCGTTTAAGCCATGACATTGAGGAATTCACTGATGCACTGATGAACATTTTACTAGCATGACAATCGCAGTGCCTTCCAAGTTCATGTGGAAAGGTTTAGCCACACAACATTGCATATTAAAACAAAAAACCATGACCCAATAATATCAAATCCTCGTCTTTATTGACTTCTGGATACAAATCGATATAGGGCACCATAGAAATATAGACTTGTACATTTATAGACAGTGTACATTTAAAAGTTGATCTGGATATAGATGGAGACAGAGGGGAAGGAAGGGGGCAACCGACAATTACTGAATATGAACAAAATCAAAATATAAAAACTTGTCCATGAAGATCTGAACCAACTTTTTCAGTGCAGCCAGATTTCAAAACTGCTAAAAAACAGAGCTAGTCTAAACACAGTCTACAAGTCCCTGGCAACGCTTACATTTTGTCATAAGGACAAACAAAAAAGACCACTTTTCAGATTCAGTCTGTAGACCGATCCAAGTGCAAGGGGGAAGTCAAAACGCGGAGACTAGTGAAGAGAGACCACCGTCGTTAAAGAGGACACGCACACAAATAACAGTTCAAAAAGTTAGAAAAATAAAAGTTGTAAAGGACAAGGGATAACCAGTTTTTTTTTTAAAGAATTGACAGCAAATAAAAACAACCAGTCAGCATTGAGGTATGACCGCGCAGGCTGGAGCCTGGTGCGCGTTTCCGGGTTTTTGACGTTTTCGGTTTCTAGCAGCTTAAGGTTTACAAGAGGAGGCGACCAAAAACAAATGAGGAACAAAATTACAGTGAGCAGAGTTTGGCAGACAAAAAAAAACAGGAAGGTCCTCTCGCAGTCAACAGAAAACAAAAAAAAAAGAACATCCTCTTTAGACCCAAAGTTGCAAAGTCTTCACCCTGGCTGCCCCTAAGCTTGTACGCAAGACATCGAACCACTACCACTGTTCACATCAGATGTACGATGGGATTTTCACAGAGGAACAGTTTTAAGAACTCCCCATAAATGAGAATTTCCAACGGATGATTTTTTCCCCCCCTCCCAAAACAAAGTTTCCAAAAAAAACAAAAAAACAAAAAAACAAATCTACACTGCTGCCAACAGTGCTAATGCGAAGCTATATAACACAGGCTAATTAAGCCCACCGCTCCAAATAAGATTTTCCTCAAAACCAAAAGTCAGAACCGTGAAATAAGAGTCATAGTGGAGAAGTAGATAAATCCAGTGCTGATGCATCAAGAGATGTATATCATCTTAAACTCATGAACCGTCATTTTTTTTAATCCTTCCATTGGCCTGGAAGGCTTCGTCACAGATGCAATGGTTTGAGGAGGGAGGAAGGGAGGGGGAGCTAGGTAGCGGGGGGTGGTGGTTTGGGAGGGTAGGGCTTTAGCGAAGTGGTGGTGGGGAGGGGAGGAGTAACGAGTCAGTTATGTTGCGGTGTCTGAGGTAGCACGGATGGGGGCGGGGCCAGTTACTGCTCCTCTTCCTCCTCGGCGGCCTCCTCTTCCTCCTCCTGACCGGAGGACTCCTGGGCGGGCTTCTCTTCCTTCTGGAGACAGGGGAAAAAAAAAAAAACAATTGTTGATCCCAGTGTCAGACTCCATTCCTAGTGTAATGGGCACACCCATTCAGTTAGATACTGAACATTGTTGAACATAGTTAACCCTAGGTGCCGGGACTTGTTCGAGTTTTCTATTTCATTTGAACGCATTTCGACTGCGATCATGCTCATCGGTGAGTTTCCCAAGCTTTAAAAAAAAGTCTGGTGAAAACTGGTGATCATTTTGCAGCTTTTGCTACAAGGACTCGTGGAGTGCTGTTGGCACTAAGGGGCGCCACAGCCAACACTGAAATGGGTGGCACGAAGCGAAGTAATACAATGACACAGGTCTAATTTTTCCATTTTACTGACAGGGTTGGTCAGCCCTGCAGCACACGTATATGGGTGAAGTAAGGCATTTCACAACAGCTGCAAGTCTAAAGACACTGGATGAGTCCATCTAAAATACAGACTACGCCACATAGCCAGCAATAAATGTCTTAATAGTTCCAAAATTGGGTTATTCAGCACGAATAACGCGATATACATACACATCTTGATTCTGTTCATTATTGTTGTTGTTATACATACACATCTTGATTCTGTTCATTATTATTGTTGTTCATTATTATTGTTATTGTTATTATTATTATTATTATTATTATTATTATTATTATTATTATTATTATTATTATTATTATTATTATTATTAGATTAAATAACTACAGCTTAAT
>OMKY01232207.1:0-15581 GCA_900302395.1 Bregmaceros cantori | reverse complement strand
AACCGTGCAGCCCTAATATATATATATATATATATAATAATCATATCAATGTTGAAAATGTGCTGAGTAAAAACAAAAAGTCATCAGAGAAATAACTACCTCTATGTAACGGAGTGTTGATGCAGGCTGACTCCCGTCACCTGAGGGGCAGTTCAGACCAAGTGGAAATTGTCTTTAAGTATACAGGCCGGTGCCATTTAGAAGGTGCACCTTGGAATTACAGCAGCCCTCGGTCCGCAGGGCAGCAGTGAGAGTTGAGCAGTCTTGTTATCATGAGTGCATTCACACTGTTTTTAAATTTAACACCCCCCCTTGGGGTAATACACACCTTCCCTGTCCTTAAACATCATCTGGATATTTCCAGGGAGTGGATTATACCTTGCTTTATACATCATTATGGCAGTTTTTATATTTTACTATGACCATACGTTTTCAAAGATTTGCATTCAAGATTTTGCATTCTCAAAGCCTTATATATAATTTGTGCAGCTCATTGCTAACCTATTGAGTGAAAATTTGTAAGAATTACCCCACACCTCTAGAATAATTAATTTGAAAAGGCAACACCAGGGAACACCACAAGATGCAGAGAGAGTTAAACTCCAGAACATGCTTTGCTTTGCTCAGCGCTTCTTTTTTTTCATGCGTTTTTTTTCCCTGGCCCATTCTTTCAGCTTTATTCAGGATTAGCTGGAAAGGGGTGCAGAGGGGGAAGGTGACCTGAGGCAAAGCAGTCAATGAGGGGACGCAAATTCTGTATGTGCTTTGTGGTTTATGGTTTTCCCAACATTTGAGTCTCCCATAGAAAATTAAGTTCTGTGTCCTTGTCAACAAAACATGTACCAAAGGAAACGTCAGACTTTCCATTACCATCAGAAAGAAAACACTTGTTTCTACCCATTTCCATTCTTCAGTTAAAGCATCCAGAACAGTGGTGGGTATCACTGAAAAGTGTTAATTTATCTCTAGTAAATGCAGGCCGCTATACGCTCCCTTCAAAGGCGCTCTCTCGCTCGCTCGCTCGCTCGCTCTCTCTCTCTCTCTCTCTCTCTCTCTCTCTCTCTCTCTCTAAATGTATTATTCACAAAAACGAGGGAGGTACAGCGGTGCACTTTGTCTCAGTGCCTCTTGATAGTTTAGTGCTTATATATTTTATTTCATAACTTGTTTACAAGTTACTACAATGGCCCTGATTCGATCTCTACAATGAGTATATGAGTGAAAGTGTAATTCCCTATCCCTGGCAAATGTAACTCTACTGATCTATTCTATTCTAGATTATACAGTGAACCTAGTGGACCAGTGTAACAACTTCAAATGTAGTGTGGACTGCCGCAGCGGTGAACTTTCCCCTGGCGCTGTTCTAGAGGTGTGGGTCTCTTCACGCCTGTCTGTGGAATGTGTGGGTGGGTGTGTCTCCAGTTCCAGCTAATATTGGATATTTTTGGTGCTCTTCAAAAGTTGAGTAATGTTGCGTAACGTGGGACTTTTTTTTTAAACATTTATAGAAAAACAGTTACAATATACACATGATCCAGGTTATTGTATCTAAGGGGGATTTGTTTTTTTTTCTGCTGCATATTTTCTTCATATCTTATCTTGGCTAATCCCTCCCACCCCACACATCATCACTGCAACTCCCATTCCCTCCAGTAGGCGCTGCAGGGCCTACTAGGATCTCTAGCGTCTCTTCAGCGAGTTATGTGCAACATTGAAAACTCTAGCAGCATGTCTCCATGGACTAATACGATACTGCTGAGAATTTACCTGCCACGGTATCACTTTATTTGCTATTTCCTTTTCAAATTATTATTATTATTATTATTATTGTGCGCCGCAGTAACTTAGTCGGTTAAGACAGTGCACTACAAAGCGCACATATATGCCAAAGTTCCCACGCCCCTCTCCCTTCTCCACCCCTTTCCAGGCAGTTTTGAATAAAGCGGAAAATCGCCACATCGTACCGTAAACCAAAATTCAACTGCCATGAAAGGCGCCCAACCACTATCCATTGGAGCAATTTGGAGATTAGTGCTTTGCCGCAAGACACTCTGGCATATACTGCACTGTCAGAGCCCAAACTCGGACCACCAACCTTTCAGTCTTCAACTCTCCTATCGTCTGAACATCTAATTTATAAATAATATCAAATATTACAATTTTAAGGGGCTCGCCCCGTGGCACAGCATCTTCAACCGCTACGCCAAGGCCGCCCCATCTATAGTCATTGTTGCATGCAGCGCTGTGAGATCAGTTGCCCTTGCGGTCATATACTGCACGTCCGCAAGTCTCCACTCTCTCATCCCCCCTTCACACTTACGCTGTCAATAAAATGAGAAAATGGTCCTTGCTTGGAAGACATAACTAGGAAAAAAGAAAAAGATTCTGTTTTTTTTAAATGCGTCCCTGTGTTCATGGTTTTTTTTTTTCCACACAAAAAAGCGCAATGTAATCTCTTATGAATAACGTCACATCAAGCGAACGTGGCAATTGCGTTTCCAAATATAGGCTCAGTAATACACATTGCTTTTCAGTTTTGTATAGGCATGAAACGTGGGCAGCAGAATGGAGGCTGCACAAATATAGCTGCTAATTCCATGCATGGCTGAAATCAATGCAAATTGGTATGTTAGATGAGTGGGGTGATGGGGCCGCGGGGTAGGTGGGTGGATGTGCTGTGTGCCGGGGGTATGTGGTGGTGGTACGGTGTGCGGGGTGGCGTGCGGGTGCGGTGGGGCCGCGGGGTGGTGTGAGACAGTGACTTTGAACTGGGTAATTAGCACCAGATAAATGGGAACAGGTTTATCTCCTGCTTTTGTCTCGCAGCTCCTACGGAGAATTACCGTCGTTATTAGCAGGCAGGAGGAGCTCAACTTTTTGCACACTTTTAATTAATGTCCTCTAGTATATGCCTTGCTCGTGGACACGAATGTGAGATGTACAATAGGCTTTGGCAGTATTAAAAAGTTTGTACTGTCCTTTAAAAATAAAACTGTAAAAAATAGCAGAACATAACAGGAAATACGTCTTTGTAATTAACTTTTTATCAAATTGCTATTGTACTCTATTGCAACATTATAACACTGGGTGACACGTGTCAGACGACTCACATTTTTTCAGTGCTAAGTGACATGGAACACTTGGCCATGTATGCGAAGATATTCTTTGTTGACTTTAGCTCAGCATTCAAATAGAACCACTCAGAGAGTGCAAACCTGCGCCAAGGCCATGGGGTCACTGGTGCTAAAAAATGTAGACACTATTATGTTACTTATAGGCTACAGAAATGGACCAGAATTTAATCACTTGTCTCCACGTCTTAGTGGTATGCGGGATTATAGTCATAAAAATAAATATTTTCACGATCTGCCGGAGGTGGGACACAATCCAGTGTCTCCAGCTTTGACCATAGGGCTAACCGCTACACTATCTGAGCTGTGTTCGTATCACACAGTAGAGTGGAGGCAGCTGCTGCGTGTGGTGAGGTGATCTCCGTTTGTAAGCTCATAACTAGATGCTATTATGTTACTTGGAAATGACAAATGGAACAAGTGATTACATTTTGGTGCATTTCTAACAACTCTACAAATTTTCATCCAGATCCGTGCATAACTTTTTCAGTTATCCTGTTGACAGACAAACCAATGCGACCGAAACATAACCTGCTTGGTGCAGGTAATACCATTAGAACTGAATATTGGATCACCCAAGTGTGTGTTCTTGGGCCCTTTCTTTGCCCAAAATGACGTTGGTTAGAAGGGTCATCACAGACAGTTGCATTTGTTGAATTTGCCCGTTCTCGCTGTACAGCTAAACACAGGCATCCACTAAACGCCTGCATGACTGAAGGGTTCCAAACAAGATCATTGCTATGGTCCGTAAAAGTATCAGTTTCCTTTGTAACGATAATTACGGTGAAGAACAAAAGGACGCAGTTCTGAACTTTGCTTAATTACACGTTAGTGCAAAACATCTGCAGTGGCTTCAACGGCTACACTGTACGCAGTCCATTCAGTTGAGACTTCATCTTCTGGAGTGCATGCGTTGACTTGCTGTTGGTGTGGGTGTAGTGTTTCCTATGTAGCGCTGGATTGGTGGTTCTGGTCCAGATCTTGTGATGTGAGTCCCGGGGGTGATTTCATCGTTTTTTTTTATCCGTGGTGAGAGCTTTCCGGAGCTCTGGATGAAAATTGAGCGATACCTCCAATTACCACCAGATACTGTGGGCGAAGTATAGTTGCAGTCTTGCAGACGTTATATCCCATTCGTGAAAATCAATGAAGAAATGTAGTGAAGTGATGGCGGGCTGTTGGTCCAGTGGTTAGCGCTGCTGCCTCAAAGCAAGAAACTCCTGGGTTTGAATCCCAGCCTGTCCGGGTGGAGTTAGGGTTAGGGCACTCAGGTTTCCCCCACCACAAAGAGCACATTTTAGTTGACCAGTGGATGCCCCTGGCCAAGGCGTTGGGTTAAAATCTGGAATTGGCCCTGGTAGGTGCCCGCCGCGGCTGCCCAGCGCTATTCAGGGATGGGTTAAATGTCGAGGATGAGTTTGAACTGTTTAACAAGAGATGCATAAAAACATTGAAAATCCTGCTTGACCACTGAAAAATATTCTCCATTTACAAACCAATTAGTATTTAATGGAGAAGCCACCGCTACGTAGGTGTATTTTTGCACCTTCTTGTTTAAGAATTATCTTCAGCATTTCTCACAGTTGCTATTGGCATTAAAATATGAGGCAACACTACCCCCCAGTGTGTGCACTGAATAACAACATTTAACCTGGATGGATGTATTCCATCCGTAGAGTACAACTTCCTGTAAAGTGTTCTGTTTTTTGTTTTTGGACATTTGCCTGGACTCTGTCCATGCATTTGTTTTGATATTTGATTAGTGATTAATGATGGGGCAATTATAAAAAAATGCCTCCTTTTAATCAGCTTCTGGCAAGTTTGGTACAGGCAGGTATGTATGGACAGCAAAGCAAGTCTTTCACTACATGGCACAACATACAAAACATTGTCATTTGACGAACAAAACAATGGCTGTGTCCGAAATCACTCCCTATCCCCCATATAGTGCACTCACTTATAGTGCACTCAACAGCAACGCCCGAGATTTCGGACACTAGAGTCGGCGCTGTTGAAAAATATTATAAAATATAATTTAAAAAAATATTATACAATTCAAAAATCACCACAAAAGTTATAAATATTTGCCGTGGTCGGTCACTATTTTCTCCCGCCACAGCATTTTTTTTAATTTAGGTCATTTTTAATACATCTCGCAATGCATTATGGGTTATATTGCTCCGTCTAGGCTACATCACTACTTTTTGTGGTGCATTGTGGGATACTTTCAGTGCACTATATAGGGTACATGGAGAATTCGGACACCCCTACAAAATGCCATGCGCCCCATATAGTGCACTATATGGGGGATAGGGAGCGATTTCAGACACAGCCAATGATTTTACAAAGCTCCTTGTTTCACCATGGTGGTTTCAGGCTATATTATGAGTTGAACTCATGTAGTTTATAGGGAGCCATTTGTTAGAAAATATTTAATTCACATTTCTTCTAAAAAGGTGTCCCGCAGTAGCTCATCTTAAGTGTACTACAAAGCACACATACCATAATGGTGTGGAGAGTTGTGAGTTTGCTTCCCCTCACTGACAGTGTTGCCGCATGTCCGCTCCCTCTTATTCACTGCTTTCCAGCTAATCCTGAATAAAGCTGAAAATGATTCGAATGAGCTGCAAAAAATAGAAAAAAAAAACCCTTCTAAAAAGTTATGAGGAAGTGATGAGGCAGAGTGCAAGAGTGCAGTGTGGAAGTGGGTCAGTGACTCCAGTGATGTGATGGGAGTGACAAGGCTCTACTCTCTGTCAGACTAACGCACACAACTACAGACTCACTCTGTCAGGCTAACACAGTCGGACTACAGATTAAATTGTTGGTCGCTCATATTCCAATACCTCCATGAGTGTTACGGAATTTAAATCAATCGAAGGAAAAACATTATCATCTCTTTCATTTTTTTAGGTTGTTACAATGTTGACAACATGTTTTGGCGCTCGTAGGACTCAACAAGTCCTTGTAGCTATAGAGGCAAAATTATCGACACAATTTGGGGAATCTTTAAAAAAATAAAGATCTTTGAGATATCAATGTTCAGTGAAAAACTACAAACCTATGAGTACAAGGGCGAAATGAGTCCTTGGCACGTAAGGGTTTAGTGAAGTTAAATTATCTCCAAACCAAAATGATGTCAAATAAATAATAAGAATACATGAAAAAAAGTTCCGATAAATCAGATGACAGGAAATTGTGCCTAGAGAAAACACAAGGGAATAATTAATTATTATTATAGGTTACATTCTCTGGATAGTCAGATTTAAATTGTTTGATTACTATAAACATGAGCTTTTCTTTCTCAAAAGAGATGCAACTAAATTCTGCTGAGTAGATCAGTTGTCAACAGAATTTCCTCTAATTTATACTTTTGCTTTCTCTGGCGCATAAAGTATGTAATGAATAAATGCCTCAACCTATATTCTCTGTTGTAAAAGAAGTTAAAACCAATGATAGTTATTTAACATTAATGATAATCTAATAATGCATGAAACACATTTTGACACCCCTAATTTAAACACAGCACTGGACTTGCGGTCAGGAGTTTATGTAACACGCCCTGCTGGGTCCTGAATGTTTGATCTCAGGTTGACGAGAGGATCTGCCCCCCCACTGAGCACTGCCCTTCACCTGAACTCGCCTGCTCTGCCTCGCGTTAGCCTCTAGCTCAACGGTAGCTAACGGTTAGCCTTGACATGAACTCGTCTGCTGGTATTCGTGTTAGCCATTAGCTCACCGTTAGCGTACGTTAGCCATCGCATGAAGTCGCCTGCTGATGCTTGCGTTGGCGTCTAGCTCACCGTTAGCTAACTGTTAGCATTGACATGAACTCGCCTGCGGGTCCTCATGTTGGCTTTTATCTCATCATTAGCTAACGTTAGCCACCGCATGAAGTTGCCTGCTGGTCCTTGCGTTAGCAACTAGCTCACCATTAGCTAACTGTTAGCCTTGACAAGAACTTGCCTGCTGGTCTTTGTGTTAGCATCTAGCTCACCATTAGCTAGCTTTTAGCATTGACATGAACTTGCCTGCTTGTCCTCATGTTAGCCTTTAGCTTATCATTAGCTAACTGCTAGCCTTAACATGAAGTCGCCAGCTAGTTCTCATGTTAGCCACTAGCTCAGCAGTAGCTAACTGATAGCCTTGACATGAACTTGCATGATGGTCCTCGTGTTGGCATCAATAGCTCACCAGTAGCTAACTGTTGGCCTTGGATTGAACTCGCCTGCTGTGCCTGTGTTAGTGTAACTGTTAGCCTTGACATGAACTCCCTCACGTTAGCTCAATAGTTCACCAGTTGCTAAATGTTAGCCTTGGTGTGTACACTACCTCATTTTAGCCTTGATAGTTCAACAATAGCTAATTATTAGCCTTGGCATGAACTCACCTGTTCTCTCGCGCTAGCCATGTTAACTCACCAATAGGTAAATGTTAGCTTTGCATGAACATGCCTGTCTGCCTCGTGTTAGCCTCAAGCTCACCAATAGCTAAAGGCTCGCTTTGCATGAACTAGCGCACCAGTTGCTAACTGTTAGCCTTGCCATGAACTCGGCCTCACGTTAGCCTCGATACATCAACAATGTCTCACTTTTAACCTTTAAATTAACTCTCCCGCTCTGCCTCGATAGCTCACCAGTTGCTAACTGTTAGCCTTGGAATGAACTCGGACTTGGGTTAGCCTCGATATCTCACCAGTGGCTAACAGTTAGCCTTGGCCTGCGCCCGTGCATCGAGTCACTGTTTGTTTTACAGGGGCACGGCTTCCGTTGAAGCTGCCAGGGTGATGGACAGTTCAGGGCTTGTCGTGGTAGTGATTGACGTCTCTCTCCTCAAGGCAGTGCCAGTGATTCTCTTGTCATTCCTTGTCATTGGTGAAAGATTGTGTGAAATGATTCATAGAATTAATGAATGTATTAAACAATTGAACTCTTTTGTTGCCAAATATTCCCACGCTGAGAGATTTTCGCTAATGTGAAACTTGAAAGGTCTGCATTCTGTAGTGTAAGTGTCCAAAGATAAATAGGTCAAATCAAAGTCTCACTAGTTGAATAAAAGGATTTTGGCTTTTTTTCTTTTTTGCTACATCCGTCACACATGTTGGTAGCAGACCACAATTTAAATTTTACGTTAATTAAGCCTCTTTCAAATATGACAAATGGTTTGATTCATGTTAATATAACTAGTGTTTGATGTTGGTTGATTTTATTCCTTTGATGATTAATAAAATGACATAAAAACAATTTATTATAACTTGTCTTATAACCTCTTTGTTATAAACTCTGTCTGTCTCTGCCCCTCTCTCATCCATCTTTCTCTGTCCCTCTTTTTCTCCTCCCCTGTCTCTCATTTCCTGTTCCTCCCTCTCTGCCCCTCAATTGTTCTCTCTCTTTCTTTGTCTGAATTTGTCTCTCTCTCTTCCCCTCTCTCGCTGTCTCCCTCTGTTCTCTCTTTCTGTTTCTTCGTCTCTTCCCCTCATCTTTCGTTCTCTCCATCTCTTCTTCCAACTCTCGGCCGGTCTCTCTCTCGTCGCCTGTCTTTCTCTCTCAGCTCTGGCTATAGTTGTTTCTCCCACTCACCTATCTCTCTCTCTCTCCTGATCTCTTTCTCTCCGTCTCTTCCTCCATCTCTCTCTCTCTCCCACTCCATCCTGTTTGAAAGGCTCTGTGTAGATCTTCTCTTTCTGGTCCTTTTGATATGCTAATATTCTCTCTCTCTCTCACAGACCCTTCGTCTCTCTACATCCGCCAGCTCGAGAGCAAAGTGCGACGCTTGGAGGACGACAACAATAAACTGCTGACACAGGTGAGGTCACCTGCGCACATGCCTGAACACACACACACAGAGACACACACACTCAGGATGATGCACATCCTCATGAACACCACATTCTCGCTTCTCCGCAGACTGACGCCACTCAAACCAATAATGGCAACAATTAAAAGCATATCTCTAAAACTCTGCTGTCATATAAAGCGCTCGCAATCGGCAGATCCAAGTCGGGCTAACAAAACGCTGCCTCGAGGGATTAGCGGAAGGTGAAAGAAGCAGAGGCAGACAACCCCAAACGATGGCATTGCACTATGTACAAATGGTCAGGATTCCACCTATCGACCCTAAACAGAACACCATTGCTTCTCTGCCGCTGGTAACTCAAGGGTGACCCGTGTTGTTGCGCATCCTGCTGCAAGCGGAGATAGTGAAATATGATGAACCAAGTTAAAATCTGACCACGGCCATTTTTTATGCGCCCATTTTTTTATGCACGCGCCGTCAAGCGTGGTGCAGTACCTTAACTTTGTTTTCACATACCTGTGCGGACCTACACAAACCCACCACACCAGTGTCATGTTAATTTCCAAACCAGTTAAAATGCTTTAACCTGGCTGTGGCGCCTACGATGTGCGTCTGTGTCACGTGATGGTAGTCGCTGGTTGTGATGTGTTCCAATGTTTTCCACCAGGCACATAGCCGCTATAGCATGTCCCAGATCCCCTCCAAGAAGGTAAACTCTTCCCAAGTCGGCTGCTCTTGACTGAAAAATAACACATTTCAATCTGTGTGGAAACTTGCTTGTTTTTAACCCCTTTAACGCTCCTTGCTCTTTCTCCGGGTGTGCCGATCGCAAAGGAGGTTCGGTCAAAAGGACGTCAGGTCATAGCTGGAGCTGCGATTTTACACTCAGGATTACTGTGATTTTGAGCCCTGCGCCTTATACAGCAATGTGGCTAATTTATAGATTTCTGCAGGATTGATCCAGTTTAATTATGGAAACTATGGAAAAATAAGTATTACTAAAATTATTATTATTATTATTATTGATTAAATAATTAAAAAAAAAAAAAATTGCAGCCCTACTTGCTACCTTACGTTGTTTTCTTCCCCTCACCAACAGCTTTACTGCATGTCTCCTCTCCCTTCTTTGTCCCTTTCCAGCCAATGCTGAATGAAACTGAAAGTTGTTTGAATGGGCCAAAAAACAATGCATAAAAAAGTGCTGGGAGAAACCTTCAGAAAAAATAACTCTTCCAGATCCAACCATTAACACTCAAAGATTGGGATATAGGGCTGTGCAAAAAATGCTTTGAAATCAAAAGATCAAATTATTTTGTCAAGATTTTTAAAATCTGTACATCGTCAAATCACATTTTAATGTTTTTTTCTAGGATAATTGTGGTACATTAATGTTGTAATAAAAATAATCTGCGACGAATCCATTACCCAGTGTCGTTATTCCCAGTAAGTAAACGACAGTGACTGGAGGCTCAGCCTCTCTGTCTCACAGCCGTAATTCATCGAGCTGTTCCGCGGCGTCCGGCGGCGGTGACGCGCCAACGAGCGCCTGATGGATGTGTGTGGTTGGGGAGGTGCTCTGTCTCTCTGGCAGACTGACACGGACAGTGTCCGGGCTAACAGACTGATCGCTCCCGGGATGAAGGTCGCTCGTTCTGCGCTCCCCCTGCCAGCAGATTAACATGTGCAGCCTGGGAGTTGGGTCTTGTTTGCTGGTGGTGATAGGAGAGCTAATTTCTGGACTCATTAATGCCGTTTTTCTGTTTTGTTTTTTTGTCTGCATAAGCGCTGTTTTTCTCCATTTTTATTAACTCATCCATCCTTTTTCTGCACATCCCAATGTCATGATTTTTCATGTTCTTTATGTGAGCGTTTTTTCAAGATGCATGGAAAATGAAGTTTGGTATCCTTGTCCAACACATAGCAAAGGAACTGTTGCCCCCAGCACATGGGTGGGTATCACTAAAATGCTGATTTATATCAAAATCTTGAGTAAATGTGGGTGCAGTGTTAACAGTGGCCGCTAGGGGACAGTATCAGTGGACTCAAAGGTGGCGTATGGCGCCCTCTGGCAGTCAGATAGTGGCACTGCACCCAATCTATATATAGTTTTTGCAATAAAACCCAACACTCAGTGGTACTATTAAAAACACTTGGCACTGAATGAGTTAACAGGATTAATGTAAAAGTGGGACGAGAGAGACCGGATGGAAAGACATTGCAGAAATGTTGGGGAGGGGAACTCGGGGCGCTGCCTGTGAACTAAGTCCCAGACACCATACCTGTGCTGGGTGCGGGTGTCTTATTGACTGTGCCACAGAGCCAGCATTTTTAAGACCCATTAACATTTTAAGACTAAAAAATGTGCATGAGGTTTGACGGTCCACCAATTACTCTCCACAAATGACATGTTTAGATTCAGACACAATAGACATGATAAAAAAAATATAATAATAATAATAATAATGATAATAATAATAATAATAATAATAATAATAATAATAATAATAATAATAATAATAATAACAATAATTGAAAAAGAACATGAAGTGATATATGTGATAATCATCAAGTGATAATTATAAAAATCAAATAGAGGCCATTGTAGTAGTAACTTGCATGTGTGTGGTGGGATAACCACCAAACAATTTGTAACTTGTAACTTTTAAAATTAATCCTCCCATCTGTGTCCGTTACTCCGTTTGCTGCTCTGTGCTGGGGTGTGGTGGCTGAGGAGATGTGATCCTGGTTGTGTGCGGGTGAGGCCTGTGTGCGTGACAGTAGAAATGTCACAGGAAGCAGCTTTGGTTTGGTGTGCCGGGCGTAGGAGCGCCGGCGGGCACTGCGAGGGTGAGGCCGAGCGTTATGATTGGCCGATTGGATTGGCCAGTAATCCTCGGCATTAAGTGTCACACAGCGGGAGGGCGGGGTGAGAGGGCGAGGGGATGTATATCTGTAATATTTGGTGAACCTTCTGACATTAATTTGTTAATCCTTCCAACCCTGTGGACTTCTACAGATGTCCTACTGAAAACATATATTTGCTGCCAAAGACGTGAGGAGGCATATTTTTAGAATTCGGAAAATTATAATCACAATTTCTCGTAGAAAGTAGACATTATAAGCTGTTCTGTTCAAATATCATTTGTGGAGAATATTTTGTACACATTTTTAGTGTTAAAATGGTTGATGTTGAAAGTACATATAGAAAAATAGTTAATATATAAAAACAAAAAAAGTGAACATATAACATATAATTGCCAAATAATTACATCAATCAAGAGTAATAGTACAGTCATGTTTTATCTTAACTTAATGAGCAATTATGCACGTACGAGAAGAAAATACATTAGTAATTAATTTAATTCATTATTTTGATTAATTGAAATGGTTTATAATAAAAACATTTTATTATTTTTCTATTTTTTTCCCTTCATAGATCTTCAGAGATCCAAATGATAATAAATATAGTTATGAAATTAACAACCACCTGATTACATTTTAAAGGCTGACAAAAATGGCTGGATTAAAAAAAGAAATACTAATAATAATTACATTTACTAGTCTGGATTCATTATTTATTATTTTTTTTATTATTAACACCAAACAATTGGAATGGTCAGCCAGGACTCCACCAACCAACCCTTAACAGAACCACACTAGAGCCGGACAGTGATTCTTGTTGGTGCACGGTCTGCTAGAAGTGGTGACGGTGAAATATGATGAGCTCTGCAGTGGTGGCCGCGCTGCGCACTAATTGGCACGGGCCAGCGGGGGGCGGGGCTGAGTCACAGTGACACGACGGGATTAGTGCACAGCTGGGCTGTGGGTTTAACCCCTAACCTGACTTAGCTCGCTATATTTAGCTTCACACTCAGCAAATCACAGCTCTTAATGACGTGCGGAGACACAATGAGTGGGAATTATTCTGCACACAACTGCTGCTCCGGCGATAATGCCAATAATAACAACAATAATAACAATAAAATAATAAGAATAATAACTAGAAGTATGCAGTCAGTGCCGACTGCTAAAGCTATACCCCAGGAACTCGATAGAAGCATCAATAAAGCCCAGAAATATTGTAGAGCCATTACTTTGTATGTTAAGTGGGAGGTATGTGTATGTCCAATACAAATTTCCCTTTGGACGAATACAGATAATCTTGGCATATCTCGGTTAACTCATCCAGTTAAAGACCCATAGAAAATGAAGTTCTGTGTCCTTGTCAACAATGTACATTCCAATGGAAACTTCAGACTTTTCTTTATCTTCATAAAAACACTAGTTGTTGTCAGTGTCAGTTATAGCCTCCAGAACAGGGTATCACTGAAATATGCTTCTATATGCTCCCTTCATAAGCCCCAGAGGCGACGTATGCGCCCTCTGGCGGTCCGATAGAGGGACTGCAGCCAATATGTATGTATATATTTTTGCAATAAAACCCAAAGACGCGACAACACACATCTTTGTCAACATTTTGCGACAACTCGGCGGTACTATTCACAAAAATGCGGTCTTTAACACTGAATGAGTTAATCTACCTATTATAGTGTTGGCATACAGTATTTTGTACAAGTGTTATCGCACAAAGGAAACAGTCAGCCATCTTGAAATATTTTATGCTTTAATGAAATGAAAAGTATATGCTTCATCTTAAAATCAAACAAATATTGGGGCAAATCCATTCAGAAGTTATGGATCAAACAAAAAATTCAACCTCATTAGTTCATGAACCTACTCTAGAGCTTTAGCACTGGGATAAATCCATGCATCTATTAACACAAAGGGTCTTATGCGGCGGCGGGCGCAAAATTATTACATCCCCTATGCGCCGCGTTGTGGGGAATAGTGCAATAAATTATTTTTATTATTATTATTATTTGTATTATTATTATTATTTTTATTATTATTATTATTGGAATTTAGGATCTTACAGTCATCATTTCTGGTGAACAAACAGCCAGCCTATCTTAAAGTGATGACGGGTAATGACTAATTTCACCGCTCCCCTTTCAGAGCTCTGCTTATGTATAGCTTTATGAAATGTGTATATATGTTTTTTCTGGTAGTCTAGGAGTTGGAGCGGTATGTGGGACTGTTCTTCATATTGCTATTATACATGCTGTACCAGCACATTGACCAAATGTCAAATTCCTTGTTTATGTACATTCGTAAACTGGCAATAAAGTGATTCTGATTCATTTCCAGGGTGTTTTATTAGCTAGGCAGTGGGTTCAAACCGTACTTCTTTCCTTTTTTTCCTCTGCATTTTCTTCATTTGTTTTTCCATCATTTGTTTCTTTTGTTATGGAAAATAATTTCCTGGATTGATCATATGTTCAAAGATTATGTGTTCATGAGGCTGAACATGTGAAGGCTTTCTGAAGAAATGTGTACTAAACACATCAGTGTGTCTACTGGAGGAGCTCATGAGTCTCCCATGTGTTTAGGCCACATGTTTGTGACAAGAAGACTTTTGTAAATAGTTATTACTGTATGTGCTCATCCATGTGCATCTGTGTGCTTGTGTGTGTTTGTGTCTGTGTGTGTGTCTGGGTGTTGTTATGTGTGTGTCTCTTTGTGTGCATCTGGGTGTGTGTCCAGTATTCTCCAGGTGATCTGCGTGCCTTGAGGAAAGGCCTCAGTCTTTATCACTCAGAGTCCCAGCTTTCCTCCTTACCACAGAGACAAGACCTTCTGCTGGTGAGACACACACACAGATGCACACACAAATTGAAACACATAGACACACACACACACACACAAAGATATAGAGAAACACACGTATGGCTTCTGTTTGCCGATCTGTGCACAGTCCGGCGTGCACGCTCTCACACATCCAGGTGTGTAATGTGTTTTTGAATTTTGTGAGTGTGGGCCTGTATGCGTACGTGTGTGTACAGTATTTTGATGGAAGCATACATTTTCACCTCCCAAAAACCTCATCTGAATGCACCCCACAAGCGCCTAAAAGTAATTACGTTTTCAATACAACTCATTTCCATGTAATGGTGGCCTGCATGATGCATCATGGCTGTGTGTGTATGTGTAGGTGATGATTACTTGTACAATAGTGGTTGAATAATACTGTATAACGTTAGACATTAAGAAACTATAAAAGTCCATGTTTTTTTTTCACATTTTGTCCATGTGAAAAAAGTATTTGAGTGTGAATAGAATAACTATGTCTTAAAATTCATATTCAGCCCTCTTTTCTAACACTTAATTTCTCATACTGATAAAATAGCATTTTTTTCCTGACTGCCTTCAGGGAACTGGACGTCTCCCCACCAGCGAGTCATCACCCCCTACAGCCTACCTGTCCAGTGGCCAGAAGCCTGAAGCTGTGGTCCACGCCATGAAGGTTTGTTCTAATTATTTTTCTACTAAATATGCACATTTCTTCATTTGTTCACCACACTTTATTGTTCCATGACCCAATCACCATGTAATCACCACCTAACTTATTGTTAGTTATGATCAGGGCTTTGAACCGGTTCAAGGAACGAAAACGAAAACCGGGAACTTTTAGTATTTTCCAGAGAACAGAAACGAAACCGGAAACGATATTATTTTTTATGTTCCGGAGCAGGAACAGTTATTTAAAAATAACGGTTAATACCGGTTGTATTTAGTTTCTCAAAGAAGTGCACT
>OMKY01232206.1:0-14858 GCA_900302395.1 Bregmaceros cantori | reverse complement strand
CTGACAAGGACCAGAGGGCGGGAACACATTACTCCAATTTTGAAATCTTTGCACTGGCTCCCTGTCCGTTTCAGAATTGACTTCAAAATACTTCTACTGGTTTTCAAATGTGTTAACAAACTCGCCCCTCCGTACTTAGCTGATATGCTTGTACCTTATCAGCCGTCACGGAATCTGAGGTCCAGCGGCACAGGGCTCTTAGTAGTTCCACGAGTTAACTCCAAATCACATGGAGAGGCCGCATTTAGCTTCTATGGCCCTCGGCTATGGAATGGTCTTACGGAGGCCCTCAGGGCCGTGGAGACTGTCGATGTTTTTAAGAGAAAGCTCAAGACACATCTCTTTGATCTAGCCTATAACTAGGATGTTACTGTCATCATCTGTACATCAGCCCACTGTATTTGTTTGCGTGTGTGTGTGTGTGTGTGTGTGTGTGTGTGTGTGTGTGTCGAGTGTGTTTGATTTGGGAGGCTGTGGGTGACGTTGTTCTGTTCAATGTTCTGTCTCTGTAAAGCACTTTGTGTTGCTCTGCATGAAAAGTGCTATACAAATAGAGTTTGAGTTAATGTATTAAAATATTAACGTTTGATTTAAAGTAGTTGATATAGTGATTGCCAATGACTAATCAATACTTTAAAATGTTTTTGTAGAAGAATCAATCATTCAATGAACATTGAACATTAATGATTTATTGATAAATAGCACACTAGTTACAACCGATTAATCGCCAGTAGAAATGTAGTAGTTACTCAAGTAAAACAGTACTCTACAAAAAAGTTACTTAAGTAGCGAAAGTACTGAGTAACTTTCAGTAAAAAGAGCGAGAGCAGCCGAGAGGGAGAGAGAGCGAGAGGGAGAGAGAGCGCCCGAGAGAGGGACCAAGAGAGAGAAAGAGTCCAAGTGAGAAAGAGACCTCCTGAGAGGGAGAGAGAGATATGACGTCAACAGTTCCCAACAGGTGTCACTGAAGGCCAAGTTAATGTAACGAGTAGCGAATTCGTGACATCTCAGTAAAAATTAATTTTTTTTCCACCTCAAATGTACTTGAGTAAAAGTAGAGAGTAACTTATGAAAAATGTACTCCAAAAGTTAAAAAGTACAGAAAAAAATATAACTGAATAAATGTAATGCATTACTGGCCATCTCTGGTTGCACCCCACAACAACTAATGGGACCACGTGGAAGATGGGTACACCATTTCACTGTGCGTCATTTGGAAATGAGTTTTCTTTCTAAATAATGAACCCCACCCCAGTGGCCAAATGTGAGTTCTTCAACGCGGGTGGCAGTGTGAAGGACCGGATCAGCCTGCGCATGGTGGAGGATGCCGAACGCGCCGGACTCCTGAAGCCCGGAGACACGATCATAGAACCCACCTCAGGAAACACTGGTAACTATTCACCATCATAGAACCCACCTCAGGAAACACTGGTAACTATTCACCATCATAGAACCCACCTCAGGAAACACTGGTAACTATTCACCATCATAGAACCCACCTCAGGAAACACTGGTAACTATTCACCATCATAGAACCCACCTCAGGAAACACTGGTAACTATTCACCATCATAGAACCCACCTCAGGAAACACTGGTAACTATTCACCATCATAGAACCCACCTCAGGAAACACTGGTAACTATTCACCATCATGCTGATGATGCTGTCTGGTTGCTAGGAGACAGTGTTGATGATGCTGTCTGGTTGCTAGGCGACAGTGCTAATCATGCCGTCTGGTTGCTAGGAGACAGTGTTGATGATGCTGTTTGGTTGCTAGGAGACAGTATTGATAATGCTGTCTGGTTGCTAGGAGACAGTGTTGATGATGCTGTCCGGTTGCTAGAAGACAATATTGATGATGCTGTCTGTTTGCTAGGAGACCGTATTTATCATGCTGTTTGGTTGCTAGAAGACAGTATTGATGATGCTGTCTGTTTGCTAGGATACAGTATTTATGGTGCTGTTTGGTTGCTAGGAGACAATATTGATGATGCTGTCTTGTTGCTAGGGGACAGTATTTATGATGCTGTTTGGTTGCTAGGTATTGGCCTGGCTCTGGCAGCTGCTGTGAAAGGATACCGCTGCATCATTGTCATGCCGGAGAAGATGAGCATGGAGAAGGTAACACACACACATATTTAAAAACATTGTTATAGAGCATCAATTGTAAAGGAGGTACACTGAAGTTTGAAATGAAAATGTTTGAAATGATGAAACTCTTGATATAGATTCATCCATTGTTGCTTATTGTTGGAAAATGTGTTAAGTGTGGTTGTTGGAACAGCAAGATATTTGTCTCATCATGTTTATCCAATGAGTCATGGTTTGCCGAATACTCATTGAATCATTTGCCCAAATCATCAAAAAGGTCATCTTACCAGGTTCTCCAATGATCAGATGGTGTGGATGTATTCACCAGGGTTTATTCATGATACTTCGGGACAATTCAATTGGCACAGGTAGTTACAGCATCAGACCCACATCGTCCCTCCACGGCTGCAGCATTGGAGACTCTTTCGCTCACTTCCCCTGTTCCGCTACTTCCAACGTCTCTAGGCCCAACCCCTTTTGGGCTTAGCAAATGAAATGACTCGTCACGTAGCCCATGCATACAATAACACTAGCAGGTGTCCGTCTGCACCTTCACATTGCAGACGAGGTCAATGAGATTATTACTGATGTTATTCACCAGATGAGGCCCTTGGTTGGCTTTCGGCCACAACATAAGCAAAAATTGATCTGTCTGTTCCACGAATGCTTTGTAACGGCCATGCATGTTTTTCATATTTTCCACCACTTTTAATTATTGGAGTCATTATTATATATTAAAGCTGGAATGGACATTGTGATGAAATGTTTCATATTGTACATCTTTACTGACCATCTCCTCTGTCAGGTGGACGTGTTGCGGGCGTTGGGTGCGGAGATCGTGCGCACGCCCACTAGCGCACGCTTCGATTCCCCCGAGTCGCATGTAGGCGTGGCATGGCGCCTGAAGAACGAGATCCCCAACTCGCATATCCTGGACCAGTACCGCAACCCCAGCAACCCACTGGCCCACTACGACACCACCGCTGAGGAGATTCTGGAGCAGTGCGGCGGTACTTTTCTTCTTTTATTTTTTTTACGTTTTTTTGTAAGTTATTTATTGAGAGAGATAGTGACAGGATTAAATCTGAAACTGGGATGAGCTTTGCCGCATGTATACTCTCCCCTCTTCGCCCCTTACCAGCTAATCCGGAATAAATTTGAAAATTATCCACAGGAAAGACAAAAGAAGGTTACGATTGAAGCCCTTACAGAAGTCGGATAATATTCCAAGGATAAACCGGGCAAAAGATTGCAAATGAATCTCGTGTGGATTGATATTTTTTGCAGCGTTTGCAGGTGAAAAAAATGTCATCCGTGTAGAGCTGCAACTGATTAATCGATTAATCGATTAATCGATAATTAAATAATCGGCAACTAATTTGATAATCGATTAATCGACAGCGATTAATCATTTCCTTGTTTGGCCCATTCTCCGCTCAAATGTGTTGAATATCTGTTGTTCCCAATACCAGTCTCCATTCCCAGTGTCATGGCCCTGCCCAATTTATTGGGTACTGAACACTGTTAAGCCCCACAGCAACATATATAACAAGTTAGTTTGGGTGAAAAAACCTCTATGTTATGAGTTGGTATAGAAGAGTAGGCTTACATTTAACATTTCCATTAAAAACTGGCAATATGTGGAGATGGTGACAGGAAAAGGTTCATATTGCAAACTTTTAGTAATAAAGTTTCATAATCATAATAATTAACGCTAATAATCGTTTCAATTATAAATGAAAAATTAATCGATTAATCATCAGTAAAAATGCCCGATTAATCAATTTATCAAAATAATCGTTAGTTGTAGCCCTACATCCGTGCATCTCTGGTGCTGACCCACTTGTTGTCTTCTCAGGTAAAGTGGACATGCTGGTTGCTGGAGCCGGGACGGGCGGTACCATCACTGGCATCGCCCGTAAGCTGAAGGAACGCTGTCCTAATGTCACGGTAGGGCTGTGCTATTTGAACGTGTACATCGTATTGTCGGATCTTCATTTTTCTAGGATCATTGAAGTACATCAATGTTGTAATAACTGATTTAGTATGGCAACACGATGAAAGTTGCTTTCGCTATTTTTTTTTTTAACTTTTACTTGAGTAACTATTTGGATGACTACTTAATAACCACTTAATAATTTGCTGAGGTAACAATACATTTAAGGTCCCCAGATCCATGTCAATTTACTACATAATCGACGGAGAGAGCGTGTGAAATGTTCCATCTGTACCAGTAGTTTATGTGAGGTATGAATGGGCCTTTACTCGGATTTGAAGGGAATTTGTTGCAACACTTTGAAATGCAATAGCGAACAGAATTCAGTCATTGCTGACAGCAAAGAGACTGAACTGAACCAGGGACCTGGAATGCTTGCGTTGTGCAGATTGTGGGTGTGGACCCAGAAGGTTCTATCCTTGCGGAACCAGAGGAACTGAACCGCACCGACAAGACCCAGTACGAGGTGGAGGGCATCGGCTACGACTTCATCCCCACCGTGCTGGACCGATCGGTAAGATCTACCAGGTCTTCTGTACATCTCAGAATCAGGTTCATTGTCAAAAGTTCACAGACTATGAGCTGTTCTCTAACTGACAATGGACATTATAGAAACATAGGGACAGGCTATGTACAGAAACAGTCTTAAGATGTTAAGATACTTTTATTCACACATAGATACATCTACAGTCAACCGGATTGAAGGTCCCCCAGGTGGTCTGTAGATTGAAGGTCCACCAGATGGTCTAGATTGAAGGTCCCCTAGGTGGTCTGTAGATTGAATGTCCCCCAGGTGGTCTGTAGACTGGTGTATGTGATCTCTGTTCCCAGACACTCACCAACAGTGTGTCGACAGGTTGTGGACCACTGGGTGAAGTCCAACGATGAAGAGTCTTTCAACATGTCCAGACGTCTCATCAGAGAGGAGGGTCTGCTGTGCGGTGAGAGCTTCTTCGTACACCCTCGGGTGTAATTCCCGGGCTGCGTGGTAATGTTGTGGGGAGCGGATATTAACAACTCTCAGAATGGCGCGGGAGGCAATTAAACACACGGTGCGTTCGGTGGACTATACCGCGTGTGTGCGCTCTCCTCACAAGCCGTTGATGGGCAGGGATGATGGCAGGCAACAGGTGGCCTCACAAACTGCAAAGGCCCTCCTAACCTCCGCCGCGGCTGTTAATACCCCAGGGTTAAGGCACGGGCCGGCGACTGTCTGAATCAGTACTCCTAAGTGTCGGAGGGGGGCCAGCAGCACGGATAAACACAACAACACAAAACACAACAACACCTGTAACACTTGTCCGTCCCCACTATCGACATCCATGACCTCACAACCACAATCATCGCTGACCATCAACAGGTTTGAACACAGTATTCTGTTCCTCCACCTGCTCGCTGTAGGGGGCAGCTCGGGGACAGCCATGGCCGCCGCTGTGAGGATGGCCAAAGACCTGAAAGAGGGCCAGCGCTGTGTGGTCATCCTCCCAGACTCCATCAGAAACTACATGTGAGTACCACTAAGGGTCACTACACGCAACACAATACACACACTGGCTGTGTCTGAATCGCTCCCTATCCCCTATATAGTGCACTATATGGGGCGCACGCCATTTTGTAGTGGTGTCTGAATTCTCCATGTACCCTATATAGTTCACTGAAAGTATCCCAAAATGCACCGCAAAAGGTTGTGAGCATTGGATGTACCCTAGACGAAGCAATATAACCCATAATGCATTGTGAGACGTTTTAAAAATGACCTAAACTTCCAAAAAATGGCACGCCGGGAGTGAATAGCGACCGACTGTGGCAAATAGTTGTAAATGTAAGTACTTTTGACTTTTTCTGATGATTGTTGAAATCTCGGCTGCTGCTGTTGAGTGCACTATAAGTGAATGCACTATATGGGGGGTAGGGAGTAGGGGATAGGGAGCGATTTTGGACACAGCCACTGTGATGTGAAAGCAGCATGTGGTGTAATGTCTCATGTGATGTCATGTGACCACAGGTCAAAGTTCCTCAGTGATAAATGGATGCTGCAGAAAGGATTCCTGAGAGAGGAGGAGCTCATGGTCAACAAACCATGGTGAGAGTCCTTGTTGGCTGTAGTTACACTTCCTGTTGTCATTGGTGACACTTTTGGTGACAATAAAAGGACAAAATATATCGAAACTATAAGTTTCATATTTCAAACTTTGCAAATGGTGTCCATTTTTGGAATACTCCTCACCGTTTAGCTTAGGATTAATACAATTATCAATGCATATACATTTTGTTCACCCATATAAATTGAAAACAGAACAGCAAAATCATTATCATCAATGTTAAAAACAAAATCAGATTTGACTGATTTCACTTTTTCCGAAATCCTCTGAACAAAATAATCAGATATTGATTTCAAATTTTTTTTTTGCAGTACTTCCTACTAATTTACCTGCAACACAGACAGATAATGTTTTTTAGACTTGGATATCATTTCAACAAAAATATTTGCTGGAACTCTGCACAAATTTCTTTCCATGAAAATGTTTTGCACTGAAAGATGTAAGAGTTAGTTGCGCCTTGGTTTTTGGGTGAAGTCACTAAAACCATCGACTAGACAAGACTGCTGTGCGGTGCCTCCAGGTGGTGGAACCTGAGACTGCAGAGCTTGAACCTGTCGGCTCCTCTCACCGTGCTGCCGTCGGTCACCTGTCAGAAGACCATCAAGATCCTCAAGGAGAAGGCCTTCGACCAAGCACCTGTGGTCGACGAGTCCGGGTAAGCCGTCTGTACTGCTAGGAACCAGCGAGTCTGTACGGCTAAGCACCATTTCAAGCTTGACTTAAAATTTTCCAAGTCCCGCGTTTGATGCACTACTCATTTCTGCGTTCGACGCCCACACATCTCCGCGTCAGTTGTCATCAACTTTGACGCCGAAGCCCGCGTCAATTGACGCTGGATGCAAATTCTTGCAGCGCTTGTGACTCGAACGTCTCTTTCCATCTGCTTACAGTATTTCTGGAACTTCTGGCGTCGTTTACAAGCAGCAACTAGTTTTGGTGGAAAAGCACCATAAGTCACGCAGGTCATAAGTCACGCAGGTCATTTGAATGTTCTTTGATAAAGTGTATTCTGACAGCTGTAGTCTGTGTGCAGGTTCATGCAGGGCATGGTGACTCTGGTTAAGTTCTGACAGCTGTAGTCTGTGTGCAGGTTCATCCAGGGCATGGTGACTGGTTAACTTCTGACAGCTGTAGTCTGTGTGCAGGTTCATCCAGGGCATGGTGACTCTGGGGAACATGCTGGCGTCGGTGCTGGCTGGCAAAGTGCAGCCGTCAGATCCAGTCAGCAAGGTCCTCTACAAGCAGTTCAAACAGGTACACTTGTCCTAGTGATGGTACTTTCTTTGCTTTTTTCAGAACTGCCAGATCAAGGAACAGTTTGTTCCCCCCTAGCTGTCTCCCTTCTTACCACTGACAAAAGCACCAGGCACCTCACACGTCGCACTGTAGTGTGAGTGGCGGTTTCTGGCTTACAGTAACTCTGTCCTCAGATCTCTCTACTTACAGTAACTCTGTCCTCAGATCCGTCTACTTACAGTAACGCTGTCATCAGATCTTTCTACTTACAGTAACTCTGTCCTCAGATCCGTCTGACTGACAACCTGGGGAAGCTGTCTCGTATCCTAGACACGGACCACTTCGCTCTGGTGGTGCACGAGCAGATTCAGTGTGAGCACACACACTCTGACACTAAGAGACACACACTGACACTAACACACACACACAAAGACAAACACACACACTGGCTTAAAGAGACACAAAGACACACACACATTGACTACTTTGCTCAGAGGGCCACATTGTCAGAAAGTCAATGGGCCGGAGCAGATTATGGACTGCACGCCCCCCTGCGCTTCAGTAATCTCCGGCCTATTTGTACAACTTGACACGACGCGGAACCACATTTTCATAACTTTTATTTAAAGTAGCATACTTCGCATTAAAAGGGCTTCAAATCTATGCAACAATGGTGCTTTATCGCTTGTAACAAGCAACATCTGAAACAACAACACACAAATGGTGGTAAACCGCAGCAGCTCACTTAAACTACAACACATTTCTAATGCTTCTGGTTAGGTAAAGAACAGCATCTCAGATAGATAAAACATGTTAACATAGCTTTGAGATTATTTGAACACTCGTGTTAAAAGTGTTGTTTGTGTCTGCAGACCTGACCGATGGCTCCCCGACCCTGAAACAGATGGTGTTCGGCGTGGTGACGGCCATCGACCTGCTCAACTTCGTCACGGCGCGCGAGAAGCGAGAGCGCTCCTTGTCGGAGTGCACCGACGAGGCTTACTGAGGCCATGCCCCCTCATCCCCGCTCCGTAGACATCGCACACACCACTGCTCGAGGTCGGCGGCACTTAGGCCCTAATCTAACTAATCGTGGACTAATCGGTAACAAAATTACTCTCCAACAAATACTTGCCAAGGAATTTAATTGTCCAATCAATTCAAGTTATGATTTCAGAAAATATTAAATTAAATTAAATTTAAATGGACATTTAAAAAAATATATGAAAGAAAAAGTTCTGATACAAGTATCTACTCAAGTAAATGTAAGAAGTACAGGCTCGGAAATGTACTCAAAATTATGTTTGAAAGTAAAAAGTACTTATTACCTAGTATCTATCGATATATGTGTATCACATAGTAGCAGTATCACAACCAGGGATTCTGAATAAATCACTTCTCAGTAATGTTACTGCAAGGGGATAAGAATTTACAAAAAAACATGCCTGTATTTCTAAAACCATTTGTTTAATTGATATAAAAAACAAGTTATATTTTTATAGCCTATCTATAAAAAGTGACGGCATGTTTTGGGGAAATGTAAGGAGTAGAAAGTACTCGATATTTATGTTGAAAATGTACCGAGTGAAAGTAAGAAGTTGTCAAGAGAAGAAAAATAATAAAGTAGTTAAATATACTTGACTACAGTAACGGACTAACGGAGTATTGGCGACAGAGACAGGTGAAGTGAAACCTCAAAAATTATTGGGTGTGTCTGAAATCGCTCCCTACTCCCTACACCCCATATAGTGCACTTAACAGCAACGGCCGAGATTTCGGACACTAGATTCGGCGCCGTCAGAATTGTTATAAAATATATTAATAAAAAATATAATCATAAATTCAACAATCAGAAAAATTCAAAAGTAGTTACATTTATAATTATTTACCACAGTCAGTGGCTATTTACTCCCGCCTTGCAATTTTTTTGAAGTTTAGGTCATCTTCAAAACGTCTCACAATGCATTATTGGTTATATTGCTTCGTCTAGGGTACATCCGATGCTCACTTCTTTTTGCGGTGCATTGTGGAATACTTTCAGTGCACTATGTAGGGTACATGGAGAATTCCGACACCCCTACAAAATGGCGTGCACTATATAGGGGATAGGTAGCGATTTCGGACACAGCCAATGTCTCATTATTTTTGTCCACCACTACAGCGCTGACACAGTATGTTCAAGGTAGCTGGAAATGGGTGGAGAAGGGGATCGAGACACACTGCTCAAGTTGTCGGTGAGGGGAGGCGAACTCACAACTCTGCGTATATGTGCTTTGTATAGTGTTTTGACAGACTGATCTACTGCAGCGCAGTAACCAATTTGGAAAATATTTTGACTGAAGTTTTTAGAGTTATTTTTGTCTTTTGGAAAAATCGTAAATAACATTTCAGACATAAAATGGATTTGGATTTCGAGGCCAAATTCAAACGCCCATGCATTGGGAATTGGCGTCAGAGTGTAGGGGTGGACCGTGGTGCATTGTGGGAGATGTTTGATGATTTTCATCATTGTTTGTGTCATTTTGAAAGTGAACAATTGTGTTTGTATTGTTGATTTTAGTTTTTAGATTGTACTGCTACCACTCACTTTATTGGTCTCTCCTCTGTTAGGTTCTCCGTCAAATCTGATAACCTGCGCCAGGGCGTAACCGAGAAGCAGGTTGTTTTTAGCCGCTTTGGTTTGTCCCCTCGATAACTGAAAGAATTGTGCACGGATCTGGATGAAAATTTGCAGAGTTGTTGGAAATGACTAAATAACGAAGTGATTAAATTTTGGTGCACTTCTGTAGCTTATAAGTAACACAATCATACTTAATCACCAACTTATTACGATAGATTGCTGTGCACTTACGGCGGTCACTTGACTAGACTTCCGGGTCCAGCGGCCGCTGGGAAATGTAGTTGGCATGTTTGCCAATTTTTATTACCTGTGCCAGGTCAGCGCTGCGAAGCGGGTTATGTTTTTGGTTGCATTGGTTGGTTGGTTTGTCTGTCGCCAGGATAACTGAAAAACGTGCGCACGGATCTGGATGAAATTTTG
Source organism: Bregmaceros cantori (assembly GCA_900302395.1). Taxonomy (NCBI): domain Eukaryota; kingdom Metazoa; phylum Chordata; class Actinopteri; order Gadiformes; family Bregmacerotidae; genus Bregmaceros; species Bregmaceros cantori. The sequence goes on along the minus strand of OMKY01232206.1, from coordinate 4,392 downwards.
ATTGAGTTGTTGGAACTGACCAACGGAATACGTGATTAAATTTTGGTGCATTTAATCACCAACTTACCGATGGATGACTGGGCGCTTACCGCGGTCAGGTGACCAGATCTCTGGGTTGTAGGGGCTGCTAGGAAATGTAGTCGGCATGTTCGCCGGTGGCGTCAATCGCATTCGTGCTACTCGAGGAGCGCTTGCATTGATGATGTGTTGCCACACATACTGCTAGCACTAAAAGTACTATTTTTTTTCTACCACTGCGGTGCAGGTGTGGTAGGTAAGTAGAATTGTAACATCCAGCCACTGCAACTGAACAAGTGTTGTCAGCTACGAGAGCTACATAGTTTCCGCGCCGCGCACACGTTTCACAGCTATTTGGTCTACCTCAGACCAAGAAATGTGTGCAATGCGGGAGTGAGTAGATATTCTGGTCTCGGTACAACTCTGTAGTGTACTCTCTGCCTTGTATTATCTTTGCTGTTTTGTATCGTTGCCGCTTTTCTGTCTGTGTTCTGTGTAGTTTTTTAGTTAAGTTATGTCCTGTTTCAAGTCTTAATCAGTGCTGCTCCAATTGGGTTGTGATTTTTCTAAATGTGCCAAATATGAGGGTATTTTTTTCTGTGTTGAATTGTGCCATAATTAAAGAAAATGTTGAAAGTATTCACACGGATTCTTATTGTCTTTATTTGTAACTATCCAGTAAGGCTGGGTGATGTATTGGTTAACTTCGCCGCGAAGCATGTTGTGTTTTTGGTCGCGTTGGTTGGTTTGTCCCCAAGATAACAAAGAGTTGAGCACGGATCTGGATGACATTTTTTTAGAATTGTTGGAAATGACCAACAGAAGAGTTGATTACATTTTGGTGATTTCTGTAGCCTCCAAGTACCTAATCATACTTAATCACCAACTTGCCGATAGATCGCTGTGCGCCGCCGTCACGTGACCTGACTTCGGGGTCGCAATGGCCTCTCTCGCTCTCTCTCTCTCTACCTTTCTCTCTCTCGGGTGCTCTCATTCTCTCGGTCTCTTTCTCTTGGGCGCTTTCTCTCTCGGGCGCTCTCGCTGTCTACTTTATTTCTTTTTTTTTTACTGAAAGTTACTCCGTACTTTCGCTACTTAAGTAACTTTTTGTGGAATACTTTTAACTTTTACTTGAGTAACTATTCGGATGCTTTTAACTTTTACTTGAGTAATATTTTGCTGAGGTAACAATTTTACTTAAGTCGTTGTTATGGCCACTCTGCCCATATCTGGTAGTATGGTTTGCTCATTACCATGCAAATACATTTGATGCGATTTGAGTGGAACAGAGAAACGCAGACATAGACGTCATCACGTATGACCGTGACGTCAACGCGCTGTACGCGTTCGACGTGAAGCTTCAGTCTCGACGCGACCTAAGCCAGGGGTTCTTAACACGGACACCGCATCGTTTACACCCAACCGCCGTCACCCGTCACTTTCCATGAAAACTAAAAAACATTGCAGGTCTGGACTGACCGTCCGGCATATCGGGCAACTACCCGGCGCCCTGCAGTAGGTGTGGTTGAATAACACATGCTCATACTTAGGAAGATAACTGTAATCCAGGGGTGGCCTAAGCCATATTGGGACCCTTGGCAAAACAGGTCCTTCATGTCTTGCACAATTAGACTGTACAATGATGACATGTAGAACTTTAGAAGGTCCTTCGTGTCAGCGACAATAGGGCTGCTGCATGTGATGTCGCAGCTTGGCGTGGCAGACATTTTGGTGATATCACGTATGGTGAAGTATATGGTTAAGTGCTATTATTTCCACTTCTCAACCATTATAAGGGGCAAATACAACTATGAATGAACAATAGAAGACTTTTAAACGGACAATGTTGAAAAATATCGCTCCCTGCCTGTTCATCTGACCGCGTTGATACCAAAATGTCTGCCGCCGGCAAGCCAAGTTTTATTTTATATTATATGGGGCCACGCTGACGGCGCTGTACAAATACCAGCTGGATGACACAAGCAAGCAAGGCTTGGCCTCTTGTTGACCGCATCCAGACGTATCTCCACGTGGGGGTGCCCCATCATTACACTGGTGTCAGAAGTGGGATCGCGTTGCCCGGTCAGATGGTGAGGGACAGGACGGAAGCCTCGTGGGAGCCACGAGGGGGCGCCCCATCATTACAATATCATATCTGTCTGTCTGTCTGTCCCCTTATAGCTCTCCATCCAACTGACACAGTCGGAATGCTACCTTTTTAGTGAACGGTTCTGTCAAGACCCACAGGCAAAGTGCGCCGAGGCCGTAGCGCCCAGCCAATCAGGAGCGAGTGCGACCAGAACCAGCCAATCAGGAGAGCGTGCGACCAGAACCTCTACGTAGAACGTCCTCGGAAGCGGTGCGGCAACAGCAGCAGCGGAACGGTGTACGGTCTACGAGCGGGGCCAGAGCGGCGCTATGGCGGAGGACGGGGACACTCGCTCCGTGCTAGCGGCCTTGGACCAGCAGCTCACCGCCCTCTCCGGCCGACACTCGAGCCGCGGGAAGCAGCCCATCGACAGCGGGGCGTTCTGCTCCGAGTTCCGCAAGGTGAGATGCCCGGCATGTGCAGACAAGACAAGACGGGAGAGGAGGAGGGCGACGCTAAAGCTAATGCTAACGGCTAGCAGCGTCTGGTGCGCTGCTGTTTATGTGTTGGTGTCATTATTGTTGCTGCCATTGTTGTTGTTATTGTTGTTTGTGATTGTTGCTAATGGTCAGTAATGATGATGACGACATAATGATCTAATGATTAACGGCGTGGAGCGGTGCCATGGGTTGCCGGCGGCTCGGGACTGCGGCCGGGCTGAGTAAACTGTTGTGACGTCTGCTCTCCTCCGTGCAACATTTCGTGGTTCGTGCGCAACTTGGAAGTCCCGGCGGCTCGCCCTCCTCCCCTCCCCCACCGAACAGTGATCCGGTGGGGTGGGAAAGGTCTTCATCTGACCGAAACTGGTGGGATTTCAAACCTGTGGATCGGTGCCCGTCAGTGGATCGGTGGAGGACTACTAGTTATTATTTTTTTAAGTAAGGCGCTGTCATCATGGAATTAGGCTTGTGTGATGTCCATTTTTTTTCTTTTTTTTTTCTCCACAATTTGGAAATTTCTTTATTATGGTAGACTGGGTTCCCATAGATTCTAAATAAACTCTAGAACTCGGAAACGGGCCTTAACTCTCAGTAGACTGGGGCAACGTGGCATTAAACGAACATTTTCACCGCAGTTTTTTTTTTACTCACCGAAAAAAAAACTCAGATGACTGAATGGCGCAACTTTCCCAGGGCGGAGCCAAGCCAAAATGTAGGTTGTCCCTTTTGGTCTGAACAAGCCCTGAACAAGACCTCGCACATAGTTGTTTTGGGTCTCGGAAAATCCGGCACGTATCGGTGCGACCAATCGGCATGGACGTGGGTGGAGCTGGTATTGGCGACGCAGGACGTGGGCGGAGTTTGGTATCGACGGCGCGAGTTTGGTTGTCACGCCTCCACGACACTTGTCCCACCTACTGCGCTGTGATTGGATAACACGATTTGATTGACCCTTTTTACGTTTTCCGACCCTGGTTTTACCAGACCCAATGATCGTTGCGTGCAAAGCGTGGATGTTTCGTTGGTTCTGGCTCACCAGGCTAGGTCTGAAGTGGCCTTTACACCGCACCCAGAGGTGGTAGGTATTGCATCATTTTCAGCAAGAATTTTCGTTGCCACGGTTACTTAATATTTGACTGATCGGTTTCTTTGTAGAGGCAATATAAATTAGATTTTGTCTTTTGTTGATGATGTGGTGATAATGTTCTAATATGGGTTTTCATTTTGACTACACTAGCCTGGCAAGCATTTTAACGACACTAGCCTGGCAAGCAAGAAACGCATCGTCCACGCATTGCACATCGGTAGAGGCTTGCATTGGGTCTGAGAAAATCAGGCTTGCCGTCGGTACGAAATCAATCGACCAATCAACGCGGACCTCAGGGGAGTTTGTACGGGCTAAGCAAGACGCGGGCGGAGTTCGGTTGTGATGCCTCCACGCCGCTTGCCCCACCTACTGTGCTTTGACTGGATAACACGATTTGATTGAGGCGTTTTTTGTTTGTTTGTTTTTTTACGTATTCCGACCCTGGTTTTACCAGACCCAATGCAAACGTCTAGCGATGTGCGATGCGTGGACGATGCTTTGGTTCTGACTAGCCAGGCTAAAACGCCACGCCACACTGAGTTCCATTTAAAGCTAACCCTCTTTATCTGTCTCTCACTTTTTCTCTCAACTCTCTCCTCCCTCCTTTCTCTCTCTTCTCTTGTTCTCTACGCACTTCATTCGCTCTATTCCCCCTAATCATTGTCTCTCTTCTCTCGCTCTCTCCCCGATTCTCTCCC